>JAOBSW010000833.1:0-137581 GCA_026214975.1 Gentiana macrophylla | reverse complement strand
GGAGTCATCCTCAAATTGTGATCTAGCCCGGTTAAAGCATCTAGATCATAGTGTTCCATTACGTGACTCTCACATTTTTAGTCTCCATCTCATATAACTTCTCGACACAATTACATAAACTAGGATGCCGGTATAAACCGTAACTCTCATCTAAGCAACATTCTTATGATTAGGCGACTTCGTAGGAGCACCATTCAATCTCTGGCCCTAAGTAACAATCACTTTTAGTCCTCATGCGTTAAATTACGATGACAAATAATTGGTTGATCAAGTTTAATTACTCGCTTGAATTACAAAGGTAGAACCCGACGTAGTTTGGCTGCTCACGGTATTAAATCAAGAAATATCACAGATCTTGCCAACAACAGCAAGCCCAGATTCAAATCAGATTTGCTCGTGGAAACGCCTTTTACGCCCTCGATCTACATAAACATGGGTTTGTAAATTAACTACATAACGAAATCAATACACAAAAAGACTACTCCATAACGAAATAAATTATATCTAAGAATAAAGATTGCATAATTGAGTACACATTACCTCAAGACGAGCGTGATTCCCACTCCTCGATGACGATCTCTAACCGGAGATTCTAACGAGTCCGTAGAATGAAAGAATATAAATAAAAAGCAAAAGAACTATATAAAAGTATTGGAATAATGTATTTCCAAGGTGTTTTTATCGCCTAAATGGCGCGTGTAATGCATGCCTCTATTTATAGGGGTTCAAGCCGATTAAGAGATATACCAAAATATCGCATAAATAGATAACTCCCGCCGATCTCAAAATAATAAGTGCGCCTCTTTATGCATCCCCACAAAGTTGCCGCCATCTTGGATTGGTTTGCTTGATTTTGTCATGCTTATCCGATCTTTATCTTCAATGCACCCGGATTTTCTTGGATTTATCTTGTAATTTAATTCTTCCACTTGTATTTATCCTCCAAAAATCATCCTAATCTACAAAATAAATATTTATCCCAAAATAAATCATATTTAAATAACGGATAAATACCAAATTATATAATAAAACGGATAAATACCAAATTATATCTTATTAATCACATAATATTAAATAATAAATATAAACAGTGATTTATCATATAATAGATATTATTAATCCCGATTTAAGGGCAAAGTTGATGACTTTTACGGGTATAATTTGACCATTATCACCCTTCAAGGACCAAGTAAAGACTTTGGAGCAAAGAATCCTACCTGCTCCAAGTGTTCAATAGAAGGCCATGGTTATTGGTAAGAAGGACAAACAACTTAGGATTTTTGTAATCAATACCTCTAGATCTCTAGTGAATTACCTCCAAAGATCATAGAGAAGAGTGGACTGGATGTGATTACACCACATGGAACCACTATAAAATTGCTTACTTACTTTCTCATTTACATTATGCATTTAGTACATTTAACACATCAATCTAATCGAACTAGCAATCAACCACACACATACACTAATGAGTATCTAATACTTGGTATCATATTTTAACAACAAGTAATAAGGCTTAATTTAAATATATTCCACAGAATAAATTAAAGAAAGTCAATAGTCACAGACTATTGAGTGTCAAGCAGACTATTGGAGTGTCACAGAGACCATCGAGCTATCAAGAGGTCAGCCGGGTTGTTGAGTTTGTTAACTCCAAAAGTTTTAAGTGTTAAGTTTATTCACACACACACTCCCCCAAACTTAACCAAAGCCTTTCAAGGGACCAACATAAGCATGTAGCAGTAAGCACAACATCCAACCAAAAGATAATGCTTAAGAAGTAAAAGAAAAGATAGTACCCAAAAGTTGCTAAATTTAAAGTCTATAGCTAGACTTTGCACTGCTTCAATCTTGATCAGGATCAAAGAGGTACAAGACCTCCATGCATTTTCCATCAAACACAAACGGTGTATCCTTCTCTAACAAATGGCTAAGAGGCTTGGCTATTTTTGAAAAGTCCGCAATGAATGTGTCTATAAAACCTCAGTATGTCCAAGAAATCCTCTTAACGCCTTCAAATTCACAAAGGTGGTAGCTTCAATCACTTCAATCTTCTCTTTATCAACTTCCATTCCTTCTTCCGAAATTCTGTGACCTAAAACGATACCATTCAATACCATCAAATGCCATTTCTCCCAATTCAACACTAAGTTGGTGTCTTCACATCTTTGCAAAACTTTCTCCGATGACTCAAACACTCATCAAATGAATCTCCAAATATACTCAAATCATCCATGAATATCTCTAGAAATTTCTCCACCATATCGTAAAAATAGTCATTATGCATCTCTCGAAATGTAGCAAGTGCTGCATAAACCAAATGGCATGCTTGTAAGAAAAAGTACCATAGTGACAAGTGAAAGTCGCCTTCTCCTGATCTCTTTGCGCAATGAATATCCGCAAATACCTCGAATAACCATCCGTAAAAACAATAGAATTTGAGCCCGCCAATCATTCCAACATCCGAACTATGAATGGAAGCGGATAATGGTCCTTCTTAGTATGGTCATTCGGTTTTCAAAATCAATACACATGCAAGATCCGGCCATTTCTCTTGTCGGGATCAACTCATGTTTTTCATTTTCCTTCACCATAAAACCTCCTTCTACGGTACCACTTTGTGTGGACTCACCCACTCACCGTCTCGAGATTGGAAAAATAATACCCATCTCTAAAAGCTTAATCACTTCTTCTTGACAACTTCTTGCATACGTGGATTCAAACCATGTTGTGGTTACATGGTTTCGCATCATCATTGAGTATGATCTTATGTACACAAATCTCAGGATCGATGCCTCAGATATCTACAATACTCCATCCAAACGCTTACTTATGCATTCTCGAGCATTCTCAACAACTTATATTCCTCGCAAAATGGTTAGTGACAAAGAAATAATAACGAGAAGTAACTTATCATCTTCAAGAAATGCATATTTAAGACTGAGGGAAGTGGCTTCAACTCGAGGTCTCTTGGTGGTTCAATGATTGAGGGCTTTAGATCGCCCTGTGAGTTCCAACTCTAAAAATCTATGCCAAGGTTGCCTAACAAAATCTCCTCACGTGTTCAAATGAAATAATTCCACACACATCTCATCATCATTCTCTTCTTCATAAATGGAACACGCATGCATTCCTCCAATCATCCTCAAATTCCTTCACGTTAGTTTACTCTGAGACATAGAGACATAGTTTCAACAAAAGAACATGAATCATGCATAGTATATGGGTGCTTCATAGCTTTAAAAACATTGAAAGTTATCGCATCCTCATTTACTCTCAAAATCACTTCACCTCTACTGACATCAATTAGGTTCTAGCCGTAGCTAAGAAAGTGCGACCCAAAATAAGGGGTGTAGAATAGCCAGACTCAATTTTCATCACTACAAAGTCCACGGGAAGTAGAACTTATCCACTTTGAATAATACGCCCACGATGACTCCTTTTGGACGCTTGATAGACCTATCTCGTGAGTTGGAGAGTCATCTCGTATTCTTAAGTTCACCAATTCCTAACTAGACATAGTCCTCATAAGACATCAAATTAATGCTTGCACCAAGATCATAAAATACCCTCTTAAACAAGAAGCCTCCAATCTCACAAGTGATAGTGAAACTCCCGGGATCTTCTCGCTAAGGGGATAACTTGTTTTGTAACACCTTGCCGAACATTCTTCATTTAAAATCACATTCTCATATTCCTTAAGACGCTTTTTGTTAAAGAATGTCCTTGAGAAACTTCCCATAAACAGCATATTCACTAAAGCTTCTATAACAGAATGTTAACCGTAAGATGGCTAAAAGTTTTTAGAAATTGAGCATACTTTTTATCTACCTCGCATCTTTTAACTTGTTCCTTAGGTGTAAGGTAATGATTCAAGATCAATAAGATTAGGATTAGAATTCATACATTCCTTACCTTTGCCCTTGGATGATGATGGGCGAAGTTTCTTCAAATCTCTGTGCATCAAGTGGTGTCCATGAATCATCCTTGTGTTGTTTGCTCGTGCCTTCTCAAAAGAGTAAATTTACCTTTTCACCGTGCGCCGGTTTTTTAGAGTTCACCTCGGCCCACCAATGGAAACTCCGAACTCTATGTTTTAACAATTTCGTGATGTCTCAAATTCGGCGTATACCGATTTTCCAGAATTGCTTCATCCCTTATATGACATCCTTCAAACAAGGTCCGTGCATCGCTCAAATGGGATTCTTCAAACTTCTCCACGCTCGCATTATTCATACCTTCTTCATCATCATCACAAGATTCACGTGCCTTTCCCCGACTCAAAATTTGAAGATTACGATTCTTCTTCTTCACGCTTTGCTCTCCTTTCATCTTCACTTTCAAATCATTTCCTTCCACTTCGTGTATCATAGAATGGCTTGTCCAAATTGTCTTCGACTTCACTTCGTCCAACTCAAAGATAATCACCACCACCATAAGTTCTTCCACTTCGAGTACAGATAACATTAAATTCCTTGTGATGCCTTTCGGTGTTACTTGGTAGCCCTTCCGGAGGTCTACTAGTTCTTCTTTCGCCATCTCTACTCACGTGCTCTTCTACATTCCTCATAGATGCCTCAATCATCTTCATTCTCACATCATGCCCACTCATAGCTGCTTTCAACACTCCCATATCCTTGGTTACCATACTAAGCGAAGTCATTACGCTTTCCATATTCTGAGCTTGAGTGGAAACCACTCCCAAAAGTTTATCCAAAGTGTTGTTCCATCTATCCTCGCGTGCTTGATTCAAACTCTCGGTTATTGGGATAGTTTGTGTAGTGGGTTGAGGGTAAGAACGAGTGTTTGGTGATTAGTTGAGGCATTGCCTTGGTGGTTCTGGTGTGGTATATTGGAAATGTAGGAAGTTCGTGGTTGTTGAGCAAATGGTGGTTGTCCTTGCTTGTATGAGTTCTCATTCCAATGATAGTTCGGATGATCTCGCTTAATGGCATTGAAAGAGCTAGAATACGCATTGTTTAGATTCCGGTGTTGTTGCATAAAGCTTACTTCCTCCGCTTGTAAATCACCGGCTCTTCCATGTCATGAGGTAGCTCAACATCATTGCCATACACATTATCTCTCTTGCTATCAATCAAGAAATTTCCTTCCATTCTCCTCGCTTGATTGCAAATTATCAAACTTCTTTTACAACATTATCTATCTTCTCTACAAGCTCGAATTGTCCTTTGATCCTTTTGTAAAACTAACCTTTCTTGTGCTAGATCCGGCTTCCTACATTCGATGATTCTTTGAAATTCTCTCTATAGCATCATAGACTTCTTGAGCATTGCGCCGACATTAGACATCCTCCACATGCGTGGTCAATATTTGAACGCGACTTTGTCCTCAATTGTCTACGTAAAATTTGGATTTGCGTGTCGAATGGGTAACCATGGTCGGGCAAGCTATCAACAATTTTTAATCTCTCCCATGCACTCCCAGGTTTCATCGGTCCTTGTGCAAAATTTACGATTGCAACTTTCAACTTCAAATTCCTTCCAGGTGTGAAATATTGCTTTAAGAATTCATTTTGCACCTCATCCAACGAGTTAATGAATGGGTGGGGCAAGGATACAAACCATTCCTTAGCTCTCCCTGTCAAAGAGTACGGAAACATAGATAATCTTGTCAACTCTTTCTGAATCCCATGACTCTTAGTTGTGTTACAAAGTTGCTCAAAAGAGTAAATGTGATAGTGGGGATCCTCAAAATCTTCTCCCGCGAATTGGCATTTGGTATAAATCAATCCGAAAAGATACCATTTCACTTCAAAATTATTCGCCTTTCATTGGGTAGCCTAATAGGATCATTAGTGCATTCCTCTCAAAGGTTGATCACAAAGGGGTCTCAAAGGTGGGCTGTTTCGGTTTCGGTTTTGATTGTGGTTTTGGTTTTGGTTGTTCTGGTTGTTTTGGCCTTGGTTATTTGGATTTGGTTGAGGGTTTGGATCTTCCGGTTGAGGTTCAATTTGTGCATTCTCAAGATTCTCTGCCATCTCTTCTCGAGTCGATGAGTATCGGGATGATTCTTCACCAAGTGATTCTCCACTAGATCAAGCAACTTTATGCTCACTCTCATCTGCTTTTCGATGTGTTAATGTCCGAACGATATTGAGTAAGTGGAGCTTTACCGTTCGGGAACGAGTCATCAACTACAAAAGTGAAACAACAAGAAAATGATCAAACGCACTCGTAACTTACCAAGTGGTAAGTACCAAAGAAATAAATGTAAGTAGGATTAGAAAAGACATGACTTATGCTCAAAATCTTAAGCTAATATAAGTATTAACTGCTACACTCCCCGCAACGGCGCCAAAAAGCTTGACGCCAAAATTGGTGTTCACCTAACCGCAAAGTACCGGGTCAATCAGAGCCTAGTTAGTGAGTCAAGGTCGATTCCACAAGGAGTGTGTTGGTTAACCACCGATTAGATTCATACTTTCGATCCAAGTCGCAATTTGTTGCATGAAATACGTGATACTTAATATAACTAAACTCAAATGGAAATGGGACTAACCAAGACAATGCTTTGATCCGATGGACTCTTAAGTGATTATGATAGAGTTGGTTACGCACCTTCCTTCCTAAGATGTTCAAGAGTGTGGACCAAAGTGTTCCTAAACTAGCAATCCCCTTCTTTCGAATGCACGAGATCACTCTATGTCTCTCCTTGACTTAGGCTCCTAAGTCTAATTATTCAACATGATATGCACTTGAACACAAGTGAAGCTACCTCGGATAAGAAACCGAATTACACTTAAGGTCGGTTTTACCTTCCTAGTCTTCTACTCTTATCCCACACTCAATATACCTTTCGGGTCTCCATCAAATGTGTGTGTGCAAGCTAGGGTTAATTACGCCCTAGATTGCTAACAACAATATCAAGTAAAAGAAGGTTCAACACTACAAGAAACTTATATTCAATTCTACCAACTCATTCACAATCAAAAGAATCGATCTTCACTTCACATTATCTTGGCTAGTGTGAAACTAGCCACTCATAGTTACGAGCCCAAACATGTCAAGGTTAGAGTTCATAACCATAAGAACAATTCAATCAAAGTAAAGGCTAAGAATTATACCAATCACAAGTTATCAACTTGAAAAGGAAAACTTGCATTCAATCTTCAAAAGCTCCAATGGAGAGAGTGTATCCCAAAAGCAACACACTTGTCCAAACAGACCATCCAAGATATCAAACATGAATTTTAATGTTTACACTTGCAATTTAAGAGCTAAAGTTATGGTGATTTTGGCTAAATGAGCCTTGAAAGTGGAAGTGCTTTCAAGATGGAGAAAAGTGTGTTTTTTTCACTTTTTTGAAATGAAGTCAAGAATAAGCTTTAAAACTTGAAATCTGCTTCTCTCGGCGTCCGCCGATCGTGCACTGCATGCACCGACTTCTAACAGTAGTTGGATGTGTCGACTATTAATCGCTACTCGAGTTCTCAATCGTCAAAATCCGCGCCCACCGACTGCATTCGGCGTGTTCGACATTCTATGCTTAGTTTGATTCTCTAACTTCTTCAACAAGAAACCTCTAAAGCTTGACGGGCTGTTCCAAGGTCTTCCAAAACTCGTATCAACCTAGGTATCTCGCAGTTTAAAAACAAAACGATACCCTCGTATAATTCCGATAACAAAAAGGTGGCTTAAAAGCCTAAAATATGGGATTAGATACTTAAAACCTATTTACAACTCTTGATCTATTTCATCACATAATTGCATGAATTTGATAGAAAAGTGTCACTAAAAGCTAGAGAAATGGGATAAAAGTACATCATTCGGTTGACCTACATCAGTAGTTAAAAGACTAAACATCATGCTATTCATGGTAAGGCACTTTTCTATATCGTGATGTGTGGGCGGTCAGTAAAAGTGAATAACTCCATAAGTCTATCAGACTAGACTCTAGGTGCAAAGGGACTTCGTTGAACGTGTACACTATCAGGATTAGCCCGTGGCTATCGGTTTGATCCACTGATAGGTTGCAAATTATACTTCGTGGTGAGTAGCACCATGCGTAGTGCATTTGAATCCGGATGTAACAAAGATTATCTAAGCTAGAAACAAGTAGGCATGACATGTTAATGAGCATGAAGTTACCCTTGTGTTTGAGTCGGTCTCATAAGATAACTTAATTAATGATATGTGAACCTTTCATTGTAAAGCTTAGTTGTTTAGTAGCTTCTACCTTTTACTAAGTACTTTTGTACTTACCCTTTGCATGTTTGTTTGTGCTTTGGGGTGAGAAGACGAACAAGTTGAGCCGGATTTTGATAAGTATGAGGATGACGTTTGAGCTTATGTTTTGCTATCCGAAGATAGAACTCTCAATCTTTCTTTATATTTTGTTGTAACAAGCTATGTTGTTGTAGTTTCTTTTTCCAAATAGTGTTGTATCTGTGCTCGAGCAAAAAACCAAACCAATCTGAGCCGTAAACCAATCCAAACCGAACCGAAATAAGCCAAACCAAGAAAAAAATGATCAAATCGGTTTGATTGGAACCAACCAAATTTAAATGGTCCGTTCAGATCACCCTAATTGTAAACCACCCAAACCGAAACCGAATCAATTACATACCCTATATAAAGACCCATTATTACTTACCCTAATTAAACATCCGGTCAACGAAAAATTCTATGAGTTCCTTTGAAATTTAGTAAGTTCTAATGATGTTTCCTTGAATTTTAGTAAGTTTCTTGTAATTTGTCGATGTAGCAGATCAGTAGTAGTACATTAGATGTTATACTAATTAGGCACACGAGTTGCAACTTTTGTACATTTTTGTTGTATGCATTAAGACCAACAATGAATTGATGATGTACATTTGCCGTTGTAATATGTAATAACAACTAACTAGTAATTAGCCGGCGATGTTCATTTGCTATATGTTATTAAGTGTCTTTGAATATGTTGTGTGCAATCGATGTTATTAAGTAATTAAATCGATGTATCTTTTAACTGCTTTTACTTTATATTAGTTACTTGAAAATTGTGAGTTATAATAATGTGTAGTTTAGACTTGTGAAACCAAACCAAACCGATCCAAACCATTGGGTTCGACATCGTTTTGGTTTGGTTTGGGTGGTAACATTTGCCAACCAAACCGAATAACTATATGTAAAATCCGAACCGAAACCACCCAAACCGAACCATGCTCAGGCCTAGTAGTATCCCCTTTTTTAAGACTTGTCTGTAAGATAGTTGTTGTACTTTGTAAGTTTCGAGATTTCGTTGTTGTAAGAAAATCTTCTATCTTTAGTATTTTTGCTTTATTCCAAAGAAGATTTACGCTCAAACTCGAGTATTTTTAACTTCCGATTGTTAAACTCGATATAATGACGTAGATGCTTACGTATTTATATCAATTTATTTAATGTAATATGTCCGGATGTTCTTTTCCGGAAAAAATCACAAGTCTCAAAACGCAGCAGCACATAAATGACGTAAGTTAGATTTAAAGTCGACGAAATGATATTATTTCATGATAACGCTGACTCAAATACACCCCCACTCCCCCCCATCCCCTCCACACACACACACACAAAAACTTAGGTGAGAAACACTTTTTGACGTAACACATGAAAATATTGACGCGAAAAGTTGTAAAGGAAAAATATTTAAAATTTTTGAGACAACAAATTAATTTTTTTCATCAAGAAGAAATTCAGTTTTAATACGTGGACGCCATGTAGATGACTATGTCATATTAAAAATAAAATTTTCATGTATTTGGGATAGGGCAGAATCGAAATGAAATCGATACTTTTGCGCCGAAATTTCACTAAAAGTTCAGCCTCAAACTCACTTCGTTCTTTAAAAATCAAGATCAAACTCGACTGTTAATTACTCAATATATACTGTTTGAGCTGTAGTTCGATTATTTTCCTATAATTTATTTAATTTTTAATGAAATATTATAAAGATCGAAATTCACTTTCGATTTAAATAATAGTTTTTAATTATGAAAATAATATTTTATAATAAATTTATTAATTAAATAATTATTTAATCTGCTCACTAATATATTTTAAAACTCAAATTTACTTTCTAATTATTCGAATAATGACTTAACTCGAACTCAAAATACTAATCGAATGATCTCTCAGTAAATAATACGAAGAAATTCACTGAAAGAAATTTCAACTTATTTACTTTTAATTTGATACTATAACATTGAAACAAAAGATCAATATGCTGACTAAAAAGCCCTAAACAAAAAAAAAAAAACCCTAAAACAAATATACTACAGCCGTCTCCTTCTTCACGTTGAGCACCGACTGGTACGCCTTCCGGCAATTTGGCTTCGGGTTCCGGCGATCGGAGAGGAAATTCCTTCAATCTCGTTAATTTAATTCGTATAAGGTAATTTTAGGCATCAAATTTAATATTTCGTTCTTTTTTTTGGGTTTCTTCTCCTATCGATTTCAGAATACCATGGATGGTGGCGAATCAATCTTCTTTTTTTTCCTTGTTTCGTAACCATATCTGCCTCCATGTCTTAATGATATTAATCTGAATCTTCTATTTATCTTAGTCCATTTTGGGATCTTTGCCGGTAATTCCTTTTTCTAGTGCTAGGATCTTCAATTGCGATCTGGCTTTTGTTATCTTTAACATGCTTGGATTTTGTTTCCAGCTTTTTATTTTTATTTTTATTATTTTTTGACAACGATTCTTTTGCTCTGGATTAAGAACAATCAGACTCTTTTTTATTTTTAGTAGATGTGATTATCTTCTTGTCACCTTCCATTTTAATTGTGTTTTTGTGAAAGATATTTGTAGATTATAATCACTTAGATGTATTTGTTTAAGTTTAACCGTAGAATTAGAAAATATTCAAGGAACGTTGAAAAAGCTGAGTAAAAGCTGTATGTGATGTTATCAAATGAGTAACTGGTGTATAACAATCTAATAGTCAATAATATTCTTTTCAAAAGTTTTTGAAATTCAGTAAAGGTGTAGATAGGATACCCCAATATCTTAGTGCAAATTGATATTCAACTTAGTGATGTTTTCTAATAATTCTAGCAGATCCAGCTTGGGAGAAGTAAGACTTGAACTTTATTGTTGTTACTGTTGCTTCTCAGTAGTCTGAGCTAATTAAACTGTCATACAAAGATTCTTGATTTAGGCTTTTCACTTTGGTGGGAAGGAGAGTGTTCATTAGATGGAGCTGAAAGATCCTTAATCACCGACACCACATTGTTCTCGATCTCACGCTGTTAATTTTGTCTCAGGAATGCCAGAAAACAGAACCCAAGATCCCAAAATGGTCTAAGATATCTATGTACATTACTGTAGTTTCTAGACACTAAGCTTACATGCGGCTTGACTAGAGTCCAACTCAATTGTTACCTCTATTTGGCAGAGGTCGAACTTTATGACTATTGGGCAAATGTTCATAATCTCCTACTAGAAAAATTATTATTTTACAAGTAGCCCTTGAAACAAAATGCCAACTTGCAGCAGAAAAAAATTTGTAAAGGAAACTTTAATATAAAATAATGCAGTCAACATCAGTAACATATATGCATGAGTAACAAAAGTGGACGCAATATTGGTTACCATTGTTCTTTTAAGAGATGCACTTCACAGTGTTAGCCTAGTCACAGGACATGAATCCTTTCCCATTTGCAGTGGTCCTTTAAGTTTTTGAAGGAAGTTTCAACACTATACTATACAAACCATCAATGCGCATGAGTTTTCTCCGTTCGATATAAGTTATTGGTGTAAGCTTTTTAAATATAACGTGTCAGACCATGCTTAAATGACCTTTTCTCCCCCCCTCGGCTCCTATTCTTCCTTTTTTTTTTGTGTACTTATTTTATGTGAAAGTTTGGAAGGCCTTGTTCCCTATCTCAATAATATTGTGGATGTTTGGCTCCAAGTTACGTGTACAGCCTGTTATGTGTGGTGCTTGTGTTCTTTGCCTTTTTTGTGCGGGGTGCTATACTGCTATATACCTCTTAGTTATTGCGAAAGAGTTTGTCACAATATTGTTTTTTCTATTATCGTGCTTGTGGCTCAGCTATGAGCTTGCAATTTAAATCTGGTACAAAAAAAGGGTTTAAAAGAGGTTTAAATTCCTAAAAAAGAGGCTTTTACATTCCTCAAAAAAGATTTGAAGACAGGAAGATATTTTAAGTGACTTTGAACACTTTTGTCTCAAAGATGGTAAGTGGGGCCATTGGCTCTTCATCAAGTTAGTGTACGAAGTTACACAATACACATTCACATCTGTTAAAACGACTGACACCTCTCTCCTCAAATGAAAAAAACATACCAAACAAATAATACTTAATATGATGTTTTCATGGAAAATGATTTACTATTGTTAATCTACAGTTGTATTTGATTCGTTCATGCTTTTAGCTTTTTATGTTTTCCTGAAACGTTAAAATCTTAGAAGGTATTTATGGATCAAACAAATCCACTGAAAGGCAAGTGTGGCATGACTTGGGGGATGTATAATAACATTAAACGTGAAAAGAAATTAGATAATGTTTACTTTATCATCATTAGCTTATTCTTTCTTGATTAAGACACTCATCCATAACTTGTATAATCTTGTTAGTTAAGATCCAAATCCTTTCCACAAATGATTTCTTGCAAGTAGGGTCTAGAAATTTTTTCGCGGTCATAGTTTGGTAAAGACTATGTTGTCGATCAAAACGACATACAATTCATGAGTGTCGTTTGATAGAGAATTACCACTCATATGGAAGAAATACACAATTTGCTGAATTATAGTATTCCCTTTCACTGAACGTTAATTGTTTTAGTATAAATGAGAATTTATCCAGTAAGTTTTGCGTCGTGTCATGCTGATTTTAAATAACCCGACCAATTAAAGTATTGCTAGCCATATTTCTTAACTACTGCTACAAGTATGTTTGTCCCCTTCATTTTCTAATCACTTCCCTTGATTAATTTAACACATGCACTGATGGATCCACTTATGTTACAGTTACACCTAGTATCATCAAATTCGTGGGCTATGGTAAGTCATATCCTTACATGACGTACTAGTAACATGGTACTTTTACTTCTGTAGATTTGAGTAGTCAGGAGTACTTATTGAATGCTGAGATTACGCATTAATTTTTTGTCCGTTGTCCTTTTTTTCATTTCTCCATGTCTATTGGCCTTAGTAATTCACATTTTTTTATCTACTTTGCAGTATAATGGGAGTGAAGCGGTCATTTGAGAACTTTCAGGGGTTCTGTTTAGAGCAACCAGAACAATTGATTTCAGGCAGTAGTGCATCTTTCATTTCAGAATCTTTTGATCAGGACTTCCTGATGTCCCAGAAATCTTCCCCAGTGCATCCAAAAGTTCATGGCATTGATGATAAGATGATTTTGTTTTCCAAGCCTTTTGATGCCAAAAATTATAGAGTCCTCCACGACCTCTTCCATGCGATGCTGTAAACCAACTGCCTGTGTAGAGATTTCGGGAGTGAGAAATTTCACGGACCTTCTCTCAAGCCTTCAAAACAACTATCGAATGATTACCCATTTTCGTTTGCTGAGCCTTGTGATGAGGAGTTTCAAGGAACCGAAAGTTGTTCCACTTTTGACCAAGTAGAACATGCTACGTGCAGTAAATTGACTCAATCTGCAGAGTCTCTTAAAGAGGAGCATCAAGACTCCCCTTGGAGAGAAGTTAAACAACTTGTCCTAGACAATAGGTTTGCTTCATCAGCTGATGAGTATTCTTGTTCTCATGAAACATGTCTAGCCAACAGTGATCTTGGTGAAACACGCATGCCATAGTGCCTGAAGGTAATTTGCTCTGGTTCATTTCTTTCTGGTTTTGGCCAGGCTTCTGAGTGCAGAGCTTTTTTTTGTTTTCTCTCGCATAAGATTTTTCCACTACAAAATAATCCAAATAGTTTTACTGGAATTATGTTGCTGGATTTGAATTAGGCTTTGACATATATAATAACTTGAAATTCAATTACCAGAGAATTGCTGTTATCAGCTTATCATGTATTCATCAGTTTACCTGCATTATGATGGTTTAGGTGTAGAAGCCAATGTTGACTTCAATAAGCCTCACTGGCACGACGAGCATGTGAATATTAATAGAGATGGCTCCTTGAATGCGAGTGGAGACGAGTTGGAGACCAGTGTGCTTATATCCCGAGTCACAGGCTGCAGTGGTGAGGATGATTTTAGATCTGGAGATGCATTATTTTCATCTTCTTTTCCTGGATACTTCGAGTTCAATGTCCGTAGCAGACCGGTGCTGCCGGTGGAGGATGCGTATTCTTCTTTGCTAAGTACTTCACCTAGGAAACAAGTGCCAGTTGGACTAGATTATCAAGCCGATATCCCTCTATGGGTACCAAAAGCTGATAAAAAAGATCCCATGAGACCGAAAGGGTTGAACGACGATGATCTTCTACTCGGGACTTGTATTATATCTCTGCCTGACAGATTGACTGCATCTGATGGTTGTATGAAAATTGCACAAGGAAGAAGTTTTTGTGGCTGTTTTGATAAAGGTTCTATTAGATGTGTTCAAATTCATGTTAAAGAAGCACGAGAGAAGCTAAAGGAAGCAATTGGTGCAGAAAAATATGAGCAGTTGGGATTCCGCAAAATGGGAGAGGAGGTGGCAAAGGAGTGGACGGAAGAAGAAGAGCGTGTCATTCATGAGGTCATCTACTCCAATCCTGCTTCTCTGGGTAGAAAATTCTGGATCGAGCTCTCAATGATATTTCCTTTCGATCGAACATGGAACTTGTGAATTACTATTTCAATGTTTTTATACTGCAAAGAAGGGCTGTTCAAAACAGGTCCGTTTTGCTGGAGATAGACAGTGACGACGATGAATGGAGTGGAAATGAAGATTTCTACGTGATTGAAGAAGATGAAGACTCTGATATCGAGGTTGATGATGATGACGACAACAGTGAAGTTGATTTACGTGCTGGAGATGAAGATCATATGCCTGTGGCGGCGTATGATCTCCAAAGACAAACGTTGAACCCTGAAACTCTAAAGTTCAAGGATGGTTGTTCCGATTTAGATGTTCATAATGGGATTAAATCGAACATTGTTGAAGGTTTTGATGATCACAAAAAGTTGAGTGTCTCGTCTAAATCCCAGAAATGCAACATAGATTCTGGTGGTTTAGTTCGTGTTGGGGGGGCCGATGATGCAACACAAGAAAAACACACACAAGAGGAAGACTACTTTACAACACAATGGCTTGCTGGAGAGAGCAACGGCTCAAGTGATGATAGTTCAAGCTGTGGATTTTTATATGACAGCTTTGATGCTAAGGTATGGGATACGACATCTTGTTCGACCGGTTTTTCCATGGGCGTTGATATTTTGCCTACTTGCAGCATGATTGATGAGATATTTGGGCCATTTACTCCAAAGAGTGACCAAGTGAACTAAGATTCTTGTCTAATATATCCCGTTGTTTGTTATTTTTGAATTCTTGGTGACAGCTTCATGGAAGATAAAGAAGCTATACAAGATATATACACCCTCTTATCTCTCTATTTGTTTCTTTATTTTAATTTTTGTTTTGTTTTTTTGCTGTACATTCTTTTACCCTTTTGAGACATCATTGTTCTTCCCATTATCAGTCCTCTTGAAAAACTTATAATTTATGCAGTACAACTTGGAGGATCTGTTGTTACCTGTTAGTTATATATGGATATGTTTTTTAATTGATTATTTTGCTTTTGGTTTATGTCATCCAATTTGAAATTCTTTTGGTTCATGTCATTTCTGAAGCAGGTTATTTCGTAAAAAATCGTTCATTTATATATACTAGACGTGTATGTTGTTATGTAAGTGAAAGAGTTTGCTGGGTTGAAAGAGATCAGAATACTACATTATGGCACTACAACCAGTCACAACTTATTTTCCTCAAGGCTAGTCTAAAAATATGGGTAGATGTCAGTAATTCTACTGAGTCATGATTCTCTCATATACTATAGAAGCCGCTTAAAAATAATAAACTAATAAAAAGTGTACTCATTCTATGCGCCATGATTTTGTTTTTTGTTTTTTTTTTTTACACGCTCGAACATTTTTCGTCCCCGCTGGGATTCGAACCCGGAACCTACGGATTAATAACCTTAGAGATTATCACTGGGTTAATGCCTTATCGGCTAATTTTATTCTTGTTACTAGACTAACTAGATTATAAAATGATCATTATTACCCTATTAAGTGCATAAATTGAATGTTGCTATAAGTATGCTTTTTAAATATGTTTTTTAATCGGATTCTTTTATATTTAGAAACTAACTTATGGAATCTCAAAAAAAATAAAAATAAAAATAAAAAACCAACTTATGGTTACCTTGGTATGTCCACGCAAGTATATGGCCACCTTCCTGTCTCCTTAAAACCTCTTCTGGCAATAAGAAAAGAGTAAGACAAAGAATGACCCTTTAAGTTGAAGACAAAATAAAACACATCACTGTAGCCGCTAATCTTGAAAAGATAAAACAACCCAAAAAAAATCCTCGAGCTGAAAATGGTATGCCGGTCCTTCACCCCCTTTTGAAATGAAAAGAATCTACAATAATAGACTATAAGTGTAATATCCTGATTTTTAACTAGAGTTAATAGGTAAAACGTAGAGTTATTTTAAATAATACCAGTTTTATTCCTTTCCTAATTATTAATTAGGATAATTATTGTGGATGATGCCAACTAAACTTCTCCCCGTACACTCCTCCCCCCCCCCACCTGCGCTTCAATCGATTATCAAAGAAAGAAAAAGAGAGAGTTCGACTTCTGAGAGAGTAGAGAGAAAAGATGAGGAACGAAATCTTCAACCTGGTGATTAATCTGTCCCATTCGCTTTCCGGATAATTCACGCCAAAACGCCCAGAAGGCGAGGGGAATCATTTGACATAGAAATCACTTTGATCCGTAAGAACTGAGTTGATCGTAGGCAATATCTTGGAGCTTCAAGAATCTCTTTATTTAAAGCGTTTCGCAATAATCAAAGGTATAGAGGTGTTCAACCGTAATCTATGTTATATTTTGTGCCTTAGATGCTATATTACGTGCTATTCAGTTGCAAGTTGATTTTGGTAATGTTTGGCATGGTTTTGGTAGCGTTTTGACTGATTAAAAACGCACGGAATCGATCAGAAACCAAGGTAAGGCTTGAACAAGTTCAGAAAAAGGGGGGGGGGGGGGGGTTGTTGGAATTTCGTATTTTTAACACTTATCAAAGTTATCAGATTGAGAATGCAACGGATTAGCAGACTTTGTAAGTTGTTTTCAAAGTTATGCAATCAAGTCAGAATGATGCAATGTTGAATATAAGTGAACTGGATGTAAATAACATAAAGTAAAGTGCTGAAAGTAAATGTGCAGGAAATAAAGAACGCAAGGTTTATAGTGGTTCAGGGTGGTGTAATCCATTAGTCCATTCTCCACCTATGATGATTGGAAGAATTCACTGGTGTTCTCAAACACCAATACAATAGATGATGATAGTTCTTGACAACACCCTGCTGCTTTACTATCCGAGCTATTAGCCCTTCACAACTTCTTCCCAAACCTGCTTCACTAAATCAGCTCCACTATTCCTTCGACAAATATCACAAACATAGCTTCTTCACAAAGAACACCGCTTGGTTGAACTCAGCCTTGAAAGCTTGCAAATTTTCTTCACAGATTGATCTTCTATCCTTGGCTTCTTGCACAACTTCACAGATTTTGAACTCCTTTGTTGAATAAGGAGTGAGAATTTCATCAAGAGGTTGATTCAAGGTTGAGCCTTTTCAAGATATGTCCTTGAAGTTAGATTTTGCTCAAAATTCAAGTTTAGCTAGATAATTCTTTGAAGTTCTTAATTTGCTGATACTTGAATTTCTAGGTATAGCTTTCAAGTTCTTGTAAATCACAAATAAAATGCGTTGGATTATTATTCGTTGTTTGTTCTTACTTGTGTGTCAAATTTGACTCCAAGTGTTGGAATTTATAGTGCATGGCAGCTCTTTGTCTGATTGGCTTCATTAATTTTGAATTCATCTTCTTCGAGTCTGGAACTTCAGGTCTAATCAAATCTAGAAGTTTCTTGATAATATAACCGTTGTAGATCCTGATGAATTCTTGGCTTGATTCTACCCATTTGGTTTAGTCGTTGCTCAAACATGATTTGATCTTTGAACGTTGCTAGTACGGATAGATTAGGTCATTGTCTTGTATAGCTGGTTTGATGTCCCATTTTTCAAATTTTCTGAATGGCCGCATTATTTGCTTGTACAACTCCTTATCCTTATCTCTTTGATATGAACATTTATCTTGTCTTTTCTGCATCTTTGATACTTGATCAACTTGTATGGTTTTCAGATTTGTTCCTTTGATTCTAATTGATTCTTTCATATCTGATATGAACTTTCCTTTAAATCTAAATCTTCAATACTCGATTTCTTTGGCTAATCAAAATTTTCTTTTGAATTTGATTCAATCATTCTTTTCCACCGACTCTTATTAGATTTGATCTGAACACTGGATCTGGTTTCATTTTCTATGATATTAAGTTTGTGTGAGATCAGAGTACACTATATTTTTATAAGCTTAAAGTTTCATCTCATTTCTTGACTCCAATTCTTCATCACAATGATATACTTCAAGTCATCACAGTCTTTTGAAGCAATCTTTTCATGCTGCTTTCTTTCGATCTTCTTTTCTCTTGATCTTCATATCTAAGTCTGATCACACAGTCTCCAGTCTTCAATCTTCAATACTGAGTCTGATCCTTCAGACTTCACGAATACTGAAATGTCAGTCCAGAGCTGATTCTTTTACAATGCTTAGTTAGATCAACCTATACAATACCATACTTCTAGTAAAAACCTATACAATTAATCTAAGTCCTATCAGGCTTCTATTATAGCTAGTTTGGTCATAATCTATACTGAAATTCCTAACAAATTCTCACTTTTTAATGATGCCAAAACCCTCAAAGCTATCTAGATCTTAACAAATAATAATATCAATAAGAAAGCAATATAAAAATGTCATTGAGATAAGACATGAGGAATAACCTTTGATTTTCATTATAAACTGGATGTAGTATATTACAATCTTAATGACATAGAGAAAAGTTACTCTTAGTTTCTAGTTTTCCGTCAAAGAAGATCTGGTGGTGGCTTCATCACAGAGAAGTCAAAATCAGGATTTCTCCATTTCCGGTACCCCTATGCTATAGGTTGTCCAATTGATCCAAAACCATCTCTACTACATAACAGATTGAACACTTTGCATATTGACCAGTAGTGATTGTTCCAAACTGATCCTTTAGCTTTTGTATACAACTTTGAATTTGTTCATTAAATCTCTTCAGCTCTGAAAATATTTACCAAGCAATGTCAATCCTAACTCCCTTGAATGATTTGAACTCTATCTTTATTTTAGCAAACTCATCATATTTGTGCTTGTTAGCTTCATATTTTGTTGTTGATTCTTATCTTTTCTTCATCAACTTATCCTTCAATCCGTGTCTTCTTCAAATCATGAAAGTCTGAATCTTAAATACATTCATGCAGTGCCTTCCATTCCTCCCATGCCGTCTCATCATCAAGACCTTCATAAGCTCCCTGTCTTCATATCAAAACAATTTCTTCCAAAATGTCCTTAGTTGATGGAAGTTTATGCTAAATTCTTGGCTTTCTTGGTTTTCCACTTCACGCGCTTCTTCTCAATTGATTATGGTAATTTTACATCCATGAATGAATGCCAAGCTTCTCGCAACACTCTTTATCTATTTGCTCTTGATGTCTCACAATCAAGAATTCATTCCATTTTGATTTGTTTCTCATTGAGATTTTGTCAAGTTTTGGAATCATTGTTGCTACCCGCTCTTGTCTATTTGCTTGACAAAGTTTGATCATATCTCGCTTTTCTTGACTTCATCAAATCTAAATGGCTTCTTCGAATTTGATGGCCTTGGATTTGATGATCATTAAGATTTCTAGGATTATCATCTAATCTTTTTTCTTTTAAGAAATATTGTCACTGCAACTTGAGCCATATTTTCTTTGTATTATTTCCAAATATTCCTCATTATTTTCTTTCTCATATTCCCCATGAGTTTTAACATCTTTACCTTCCCCTTGCATACGTGCATTATCTTCCCCTTTTTGGCATCATTAAACAACTAGAGAAGAGTAACTGTAATTCTCTCATGATCTTTACCAAGGAATCTACCGCTTCATCCACCCTTGCTAGTTTCTCATCATGATCTAGAATTTCGAGTCAATATGACTAGCTTCAGGTGTCTTGATAGAGGTAGCTTCTTCTCCCTTGCTAGCATTTTCATATAATTGGTTAATCTTGCCAAAATTAAGATTGAATTTCTTCTTTTGTACTTCTTGAATTGATCTATTCTTTTGTTTAGAGCTCCGATCATGGAATTCGTTTCTTCTAGAGTTTTAAACATCCGTTGGGAATTTAGTTTTGATGATGATGGTTTGAAATGTAATATTGATGATGATCAAACTAGTTGTGATAGAAGTCTGTGAGGTTAGACCGGAAATCTGTATAGGATTTTACTAGAGTCTGATTATTATATAAGTTGAATCAGAAAAGCACCGTAATATAAATCCTATAGGCCTTCACAATGAAATCAAAGAATAAATTTAGAATATGTGAAGGCCGAGTAACTGCACTCGCTTGTAATGATTGATGATCGAAGATCGAGGATCGACTCAGTTTGAATAACCAAAAAGTCTTGGTACTGAAGATATCTTCAAGTAAGTCTATGATGACTTGAAATAACTTTATGATACTTGTTGTGATGACAAAAGAAATAAGGAGTACTCTAATCTCACTATATAAAGATCAGAGAAATGAAAAATCAGATTTGATATGGATTGATATGATAAATTAGAAGCAAATTGATAATCAAAGTTGATTGACAAATAGACGCAGAAAAGCAGATTTGATGGATAGATACCGACAGATGTAAAGGACTTTTTAGATTCAAGGAAAAAATAGTGAAGCTTTAAAAAATCATATGAGGACATATAAAAGGATGAACAGAAGTGAAAAGACTAGTAGCTGACAAGAATTTATGGCAGTACATAATGACAAATTTTTTTTAGCACTAATAGACAAAGAAGCAACGTTCAAATATTAGAACAACGTCTATATTATGTGATACACCAACGAATACATTTGAGATACACTTGAAGATTACAACGGTCAAATTGCCAGCTCATCAAACATGAAGATTCAGATTTGAAGAAGTAGTTTGATCAAAGCCAATTCAGTATACTTCCCACCTATAAAGAAAAGACTTAAACAATTTGGAAAAGGAGATCTTTTTGGAAAGTGTGATTAAATTTGAAAAGAAATATAGCAACAAAGAAATGGGGAGTATACTAAGATAACATTGAGCTTAAAGGCTATATTCATACAGGTTCTAGAAGTTGCAAACACTGAAGCAGCAACCCTTGAATCAAATTGAGCACACACTAAAGCTACATCGACATATCTAGCAAAGTCTCAAATCTTTGAATCAACCTTGTTGATTCATCATCTACTCCAACTTGATTACTCAACAAGGAGTTAACATGTGAAGTTTTTCAAGCAGTTAATGACGACATTTCAGTGAAGTATTTGTGGGGTGTGAAGGATTGAGGTGCTGGATATACAGAAACCCGAATCAGGATCCAAAACGTAGGAAAAACTGAATCTGGAAATTTTCCGGTGCTCTCAATTGCGAGAGAGTGCTCGCAAAAATGAGCAATTTTTTCCTCGCTGTTGGATCATCGATCTAATTCACGCATCAATCGAGACACTCGATCACGCGACATCGGAAGCAACGAATCGAAATTGCTTTTTATTTTACCACGATATGATTCAAATTATTAATTAATCCTATCTACAAGAATGTTGAAGATTAACCCAACCAAAGAGAAGCCGTGATCTTCCGAGTTGTATATCCAAGCGATGACTGGTGGACGTCGATCCCGCATTCAAACCTCCTCGAATATGCTCCAAGAAAAGCATCAATTTTTCTAATTCCAATGGCTAAGGCAAGAAACTAATTTTTCTCCCTTTTCTCCCAAAAGTGGCATTGGGAAATTGTGTGCATTGTGTTGGGAGGAACTCTCTTTACATAGGAAAATAACAAGGCAACAGAGTTTATCCCTTTCACAAGACAATTATCTTTTTTCCAATGAAAAAGATTGTAATATTCCGATTCTCGGAAAAGGGCAGACGTGTCATTTTGCGAGAACGAAATATTATATTTACTCACTATGGAAATTAAGTATTTTATTTATAATATATATGTTTTTTTTTTTGAGAATGTATATATATATATAGTCCTGGGGACTGATTTGTGACTATTGGAAACTTAGGGGTTTAGTGGTAATGTGGTTTATGGGAGAATTAATGGGGGAAATTAATCTCCCCATTATTCAAGTTGGAGGTTACATATTTCCCTTTACGTTAGAAGAGAAAGGGAGAGAAGAGAGAGCCTGAAATATTTTTTGAAGCAAAGGAGAAGCCTAGAGACTTTCCCCGATTCCCGGTTCGTTACTTCACCGATTTTTGTTCCGTTTGAAGCAGGAGAATCGTGGAAAAGCAAGGATCGTTTTGATAGCAGAATATCCCGGTTTCGCTGAGGTAAGAATACGGCCCTGGTTTTGGTTTCTTCACATTTTGTCATAATTGGATTGAAGGTTTCGTCTCTCTTGTAGTTTTTGTTGTTAGAAACTCCAATCTCAATCGGTTCTTGGTTTGGTTGTAATTTGGATAGGTTCTTGTTGGAATCTCTGAGGATTTCCTGCTTTTTTTTACGAGTTTTGGCGAAGGATTGCCGTGAAAAGGTGAGAAAATCTTCTCTATTGAGTTAGTTATGTTTTGGAGAAACTAGAGCCTTGTTGTGGTCATGTTTTGATGTTAGAATGTCAAGTTTTGGTTTGGTTAATACCTATGGAGGTATTGGTAACATTAGATGTAGTTTTACATGCCAAATATGTTGCCTTTGTCATTGCTTGTTTGCAAGAAACGACTTGGTGATCGTATTGAGGAAATTAGGTTTCAAGTGGAAGTCCAGGTGGACGGGCGTCCGCCTTATGTGGACGGGCGTCCAGCCTTAGTCTCTTTTCAGACGGGCGTTCAGCTTCTCTGGACGGGCGTCTGATAGGTCGTTTGATACGAGATGTAACTCAGGTAGGTTGGACGAAAGTCCCCCAGCTTCTTGGACGGGCGCCCTCGATAGGTGGTTTTATATACAGGATGTAATCGAGTTTGGTGAACGAGCGTTCAAGCTTAATGGACGGGCGTCCTCTCTTTCGGACGGGCGCCCAGCTAGATTAAACGGGCGTTCATCTGTTTTGCCTTTCTTTCAATTGTTAATTTTTATTCGGTTTCTTAAGCATGTTGTTAGCATGTTACCCTTTTAAACATGTTATGTAAACCTTATATAAACTCAACAAGCCATGATTAAGCTTCGATGCGTTTAGTTCCGCACCGAATGTACTCTTCAAGGGAGTTGAAGTTCGGGACCGTCGGAAGAGCATGATTAGCCTGTGCATTGATGAATTAGTATTCATCAATGTCTGTGTATGTGTTAGGCCTAGTCGGTGTCTAGTGGTTTAGGAAGGAGAGTATTAGGGTGAGGGAGCTTACTTGAAAATACTTAGGTGGCCAGTTAATAAAGAACGTACTTGCTTAGTTAAAAGATTAAACATCGTAACACTCTTGGTAAGGCATTTGACAATATCGCGATGCGTGGGCGTTTAGATAAAGTGAATAACTCTGCTGGCCTATAAACGGCTAAATGGCAGGGGGACTTCGCCGAACGTGTACGCTGTCGGGTCTCAACCCGTGGCTATTGGTGTGATCCACTGATAGGTTGCAATCGATACCTCGTGGTGGGTAGCACCATGCGTTGTGCCCTTGAGTGCCGATGTAACAAAGATAAGCTAAGCTAGAAACAATTAGTCACAACATGTTGATGAGCATGAAGTGAACCCTAGAATTGAGTCGGTCAAACCGTGAACCTTTCTTTACGAACTTAATTAATTCAATAGCTTCTATTTCTTGCTGAGTACTTTTGTACTTACCTCGAATGCATCTTTTTGTTGTATTTGGGGAATTGAGAAGACGAACAGGTTGAGCCAGAGTTTGACGAGGTATATGAAGATGATATATGAAGACTGGATATATTCTTGGATTGTCGTTGTTATTTTCATAACTTTTGATACACTTCTATTTTAGTACTTGATGTTTTTCATTTTTGGACACTGTTTCATTGTCATAGTTTTTGGGTTAAGACATCGTACTGTTTTGATTCGTGGATGTAAGTTTTCTGTTCTATATTTAGATGATGGTGTTTCTATTCTCAACTTGTACAAAAAAAATACAGACCCGAGTCTTGTTAGCTTCCATTATAAATTTTCGCGTAACTCGATACGACGTAGTAGAGGCTTACGTATAATATAGAATCTATTTTATATTATACGTGTCGAACGTTCCATTTCCGGGTAAGGACTCGGTATCCGGGAACGGGGCGTTACAGTTGGTATCAGAGAAATGCATCCTTTAGACTTCTTTTCTTGAGATAAGAATTCTTTAGATCCCTTAGTAACTTTCTAGTCTTCTTGATCTTTCAGATGGTAACAACAAGGAGGGGTGCTCATGGAGCTGGGAGTTCGGGAGTTGGACCTGGGGGAGTTAATGCTACACCAGTTGTGGGAAGAGGGTTTGTGAGGAGTCTGTCACCACCCCCTCATACTGCGACACCCTCACCGCGGCCTCATCAGGAGCAACGCCCACAATGGCAAGTGGGTAGTTCAGTTCAGTTTACAGTAGTGAGTGACATACCCGCAGGTTTTGTACCACCTGTGACAGGAGTTTACCCACAACCACCACCAGTAAGCTACCCTTCAACAACAACTTATCCTCCTTACCAGCACACCTTTTACCCTCCACCTGCAAGTTTCCAATCTCAACCTGCTATCCCTCCATCACCTCGGTTTGATCACCACCATGGCTTTGGATACCCACCCTATGGACTACACCACCGTGCAGATTCCCACAACCTCAAGAGCCTTATCCACCACCTTATCCACCTCGGGCACCACAGGTACCCCTATGGTTATCCACCGTCTACCTCTCCAAACATCCACCGCTTTACCCACCGCTTTATCCTCCTATCAGGCCTCAAGCCCTTGAGCAGGCACCACCCATGGATTGGCACACTAGGCTGAAAAGGAACCGCATGCAACACTTCTTTGGAAATGTGGAACCACTTAAGGCTGAGATGTGGTTAAGAAGCTTTGAGAAAGGCTGCAGGGAATGTGAATGTACCGTAAACAGAGATGGCTCGTAGTCTGCGGGCTTTTGTTGGAGTACAATGGAGAGTTGGTTTGATGCGTTAGAGAGCAGCCGGGTAAGATCACGCAGATTGGAAAGAATTTAAGGATATTTTCTACAACGAGTAATATCCACTGCGTTCGAGCAAATCAAGAAAGCTTGTTTTTTAGATATAGTCAGGGTCAAAATACAACCGTATCACAGTATACAAATCGTTTCAATGAGTTGGGAAGGTTTTACCCTGAAATCATGAGAGTTGAGGAGAAGAAGATGGCTCTTTACAAGAACGGTTTATCTCGTGAGATTCAGGCTGGTATGATGGGAGCTTCACCAAGGAACATGGCTGAATTGTTGAATAAGGCCATAGAAGTTGAAACTTTCAAGAACAGACCGTCAGTGTTAGTTGGGGTAAAGAGAAGTTTTGGGGCAAGCCAAGGGACTAGTCGAGGAGCGCTTCAACAGAATGTGAAGAGGACGTCATCATCTCATACGGCAGCACCATCAGCAAGTACACCTCTTTGTCAGAAGTAAGAAGCGACATCCGATAATCTCAGCAGTTAAGGCTATAAGAGCATGTCAGAAAGGATGTGAAGGCTACTTGTTGTATGCTATGGATGTAGAGCAAGTTAAGCCTAAGTTAGAAGAAACACCTATACCAAGAGAATTTCCCGAGGTCTTTCCGGATGAGTTACCAGGGAATATGCCGGATAGAGAGATTGAGTTTGAAATCAAGTTAACACCGGGGGCAGCACCAGTAGCGAAAGCACCATATAGGATGGCACCGGCTGAATTAAAAGAATTGAAAGCTCAGTTAAAAGATATGTTGGAAAGGAACATAATTCAGCCAAGTACCTCACCGTGGGGAGCCCCTGTTTTGTTTGTAAAGAAGAAAGACGGTAGCATGAGGATGTGTATTGATTATAGAGCCTTGAACAACCTCACCATCAAGAACAAGTATCCACTACCTAGGATTGACGACTTGTTTAATCAGTTACAAGGAAAGAGAGTGTTTTCTAAGATTGATCTTAGGTCCGGGTATCATCAGTTGAAGATTAAAGTGGCAGACATACCTAAGACGGCTTTTAGTACAAGGTATGGACATTATGAATTCTTGGTCATGCCTTTTGGACTCACTAATGCTCCGTCAGCATTCATGGATTTGATGCAACGCGTCTTCATGCCTTATTTGGATAAGTTCGTGATAGTGTTCATAGATGATATCCTTATCTACTCAAAGGATGAGAAAGAACACGAAGAACACTTAAAAATAGTGTTGAAGACTTTGAAGGAAAAGCAGTTGTTTGCTAAGTTTTCGAAATGCGACTTTTGGTTGAAGCAGGTCAGTTTTCTCGGGCATGTGATATCTGGGGATGGCATACAAGTAGACCCTGCAAAGATAGTAGCAGTTGAGAAATGTCCAAGACCTAATCTGATTTAAGTAAGAAGCTTTTACAAGTTAGCCGGATACTACAGGAAGTTCGTTCAGGACTTTTCTAAAATAGCCACACCACTCACCAGGCTTACACGAAAGAACGTGAAGTATGAATGGACTAGCGAGTGTGAGACAACTTTTCGACCTTGAAGGATAAGTTGACTACAACACGGTTTTAGTAGTCCCGAGATTTTCGATAACTATGATGTGTTTACCGATGCTTCCGGACAAGGGGGTTGGGTTGTGTGTTAATGCAAGGGGCAAAGTAATCGCCTATGCATCTAGACCGTTAAAGGTACATGAAAGGAATTACCCAACGCATGATCTAGAGTTGGCAGCGGTAGTATTTGCTTTAAAGACTTGGAGGCATTACTTATATGGAGTTAGAGCAAGGATCTTCACCGACCACAAAAGTTTAAAGTATTTCTTCACTCAAGAGAATTTGAACATGAGGCAACGAGAATGGTTAGAGTTTGTGAAGGATTACGACTTGGATATACAGTACCATCCGGGTAAAGCAAATGTGGTTGCAGATGCGTTGAGTAGGAAGCCAGTGTTTACGGTTTCAGGGGTTGAAGATGTGGCAGAACAGTTTGATGGGTTGGAAATCCGGAATTTTGCTCAGTGTGGGAATCAACAGTTTGTGGCACCATTGTTGGCTAGATCAGAGTTGATGGATGACATCCGGGGTAAGCAAGATGAAGATCCAGCCTTGGTAGATTTGAAACGTGTTGCAAAAGAGAAGCCTGCAATCGGTTATGTGTTAGATAAGCACGGAAACCTTTGGTACCAAGATCGGTTATGTGTGCCCAACGTTGGAGACTTAAGACAGAGAGTCATGGATGAGGCACATAGGATAGCTTTCGCAGTCCACCCAGGAGCTACGAAGATGTATAGAGATTTGAAGGAACGTTTTTGGTGGCCTTCAATGAAGTTGGAAATAGCTAAATTTGTGGCTGAATGTGATACGTGTCAGAAAGTTAAGGCCGAGCATAGGAAACCGGAAGGTATGCTTAAACCTTTGGATATCCCCGAGTGGAAGTGGGACAAGATTACCATGGATTTTATTACCGGTTTGCCAAGGACTAAGAATGGACACGATATGATTTGGGTCATTGTGGATAGACTAACAAAGTCGGCTCATTTCTTACCAACCAAGGTTGACATGTCGTTAAAGAAGATGACTACGCTTTATTTGGATAATATTGTGAAGTTGCATGGAGTACCTATCTCAATCGTATCAGATCGCGACAGCCGGTTTATTAGTCGGTTTTGGAAAAGTTTGCAGAACGCCTTAGGCACAACTTTGGATTTGAGTACAGCATTCCACCCCCAAACAGATGGACAATCAGAAAGAACAATCCAAACACTAGAAGATATGTTGAGAGCATGTGTTTTGGAAGTAGGTGGATCATGGGATGATTACCTACCTGTGGCAGAGTTCGCCTACAATAATAGCTATCATGCAAGTTTGGGGATGCCGCCGTTTGAAGCCCTTTATGGTAGGAGATGTCGGACACCGTTGTTCTGGGACGAAGTGGGAGAGAAACAGCTTACCGGGCCAGAGTTGGTTGAACAAGCTAAGGAAAGGGTTTTGCTGGTTAAAAAGAACTTGAAGGCAGCGCAAGACCGTCAGAAGAGTTGGGCAGATGTTCGTAGAAGACCTTTAGAATTCGATGTGGGTGATAGAGTTTACTTGCGAGCTTCACCAATGAAGGGAGTTAAGCGGTTTGGTCAAAAGGTAAAACTAAGCCCAAGGTATGTTGGACCGTTTGAGATCCTCGAGAGAGTTGGACCATTAGCTTATAAACTTAAACTACCGGATTCTATGTCAAGAGTTCATAACGTGTTCCATGTCTCGATGCTGAAGAAGTGTTTAACGAAGTTGGATGTTGAAGCTTCAGTTGACCCGGAGATCCTTCAAGATAACCTCGCCTATGATGAAAAGCCAGTTAAGGTTTTGGATAGGAAAGAAAGGTTGATCAAGAGGTGAACAGTTCCTTTGGTGTTAGTACAATGGAGCAACCACACAGAGAACGAGGCGACGTGGGAAGTAGAAGATGATTTGATCACAGAGTTTCAGGACTTTTGAAACATACCGGTATGTTCAAGTTTTTAGACTAAACTCCTCTTAAGGGGAGGAATGTAATATTCCGATTCTCGGGAAAGGACAGGCGTGTCATTTTGCGAGAACGAAATATTATATTTACTCACTATGGAAATTAAGTATTTTATTTATAATATATATGTTTTTTTTTGAGAATGTATATATATATAGTCCTGGGGACTGATTTGTGACTATTGGAAACTTAGGGGTTTAGTGGTAATGTGGTTTATGGGAGAATTAATGGGGAAATTAATCTCCCCTTATTCAAGTTGGAGGTTACATATTTCCTTTACGTTAGAAGAAAAGGAGAGAAGAGAGAGCCTGAAAGCCTAGAGACTTTCCCGATTCGGTTCGTTACTTCACCGATTTTAGTTCCGTTTGAAGCGAGGAGAATCGTGGAAAAGCAAGGATCGTTTTGATAGCGAATATCCCGGTTTATTGAGGTAAGAATACGGCCCTGGTTTAGGTTTCTTCACGTTTTGTCACAATTGGATTGAAGGTTTCGTCTCTCTTGTAGTTTTGTTGTTAGAAACTCCAATCTCAATCGGTTCTTGGTTTGGTTGTAATTTGGATAGGTTCTTGTTGGAATTTCGAGGATTTCTGCTTTGTTTTTTCGAGTTTTGGCTGAAGGATTGTTTGTGAAAAGGTGAGAAAATCTTCTCTATTGAGTTAGTTATGTATTGGAGAAACTAGAGCCTTGTTGTGGTCATGTTTTGATGTTAGAATGTCAAGTTTTGGTTTGGTTAATACCTATGGAGGTATTGGTAACATTAGATGTAGTTTTATGTGCCAAATATGTTGCCTTTGTCATTGCTTGTGCAAGAAAAGCGACTTGGTGATCGTATTGAGGAAATTAGGGTTCAAGTGGAAGTCCAGGTGGACGGGCGTCCGCCTTATGTGGACGGGCGTCCAGCCTTAGTCTCTTTTCAGACGGGCGTTCAGCTTCTCTGGACGGGCGTCTGATAGGTCGTTTTGGATACAAGATGTAACTCTGGTAGGTTGGACGAGCGTCCAAGCTTCTTGGACGGGCATCTGATAGGTGGTTTTATATACAGGATGTAACTGAGTTTGGTGAACGAGCGTTCAAGCTTAATGGACGGGCGTCCTCTCTTTCGGACGGGCGTCCAGTTAGGATTAAACGGGCGTTCATCTGTGTTTTGCCTTTCTTTCAATTGTTAATTGTTATTCAGTTTCTTAAGCATGTTGTTAGCATGTTGCACTTTTAAACATGTTATGTAAACCTTATATAAACCTAAACAAGCCATGATTAAGCTTCGATGCGTTTAGTTCCGGCACGAATGTACTCTTCAAGGAGTTGAAGTTCGGGACCGTCGGAAGAGCATGATTGGCTCGTGCATTGATGAATTAGTATTCATCAATGTGCGTATATGTTTAGGCCTCGCCGATGTCTAGTGGTTTAGGAAGGAGAGTATTAGGGTGAGGGAGCTTACTTGAAAATACTTAGGTGGCCAGTTAATAAAGAACGTACTTGCTTAGTTAAAAGATTAAACATCGTAACACTCTTGGTAAGGCATTTGACAATATCGCGATGCGTGGGCGTTCAGATAAAGTGAATAACTCTGCTGGCCTATAAACGGCTAAATGGCAGGGGGACTTCACGAACGTGTATCTTTGTCGGGTCTCAACCCGTGGCTATTGGTGTGATCCATCGATTGGTTGCAATCGATACCTCGTGGTGGGTAGCACCATGCATTGTGCCCTTGAGTGCCGATGTAACAAAGATAAGCTAAGCTAGAAACAATTAGTCACAACATGTTGATGAGCATGAAGTGAACCCTAGAATTGAGTCGGTCAAACCGTGAACCTTTCTTTACTGAACTTAATTAATTCAATAGCTTCTATTTCTTCTTTGAAGTACTTTTGTACTTACCTCGAATGCATCTTTTTGTTGTATTTGGGGAATTGAGAAGACGAACAGGTTGAGCCAGAGTTTGACGAGGTATATGAAGATGATATATGAAGACTGGATATATTCTTGGATTGTCGTTGTTATTTTCATAACTTTTGATACACTTCTATTTTAGTACTTGATGTATTTCATTTTTGGACACTGTTTCATTGTCATAGTTTTTGGGTTAAGACATCGTACTGTTTTGATTCGTGGATGTAAGTTTTCTGTTCTATCTTTAGATGATGGTGTTTCTATTCTCAACTTGTACAAAAAAAATACAGACCCGAGTCTTGTTAGCTTCCATTATAAATTTTCGCGTAACTCGATACGACGTAGTAGAGGCTTACGTATAATATAGAATCTATTTTATATTATACATGCCGAACGTTCCATTTCCGGGTAAGGACTCGGTATCCGGGAACGGGGCGTTACAAAGATATTTCCCATAAACAAGAGATAATCATCATAAATGAGATAATCATAATTAAACGAGAAAACCAATCTTATTTATCTATTAATTATTATCAACTAAATAATTAATTACACATGATATAATTCAGGAAAATTTCTTTCCCCAATTTTCTACACATGTGACGCCATTTATAGTGCCATGGAATAATAGAAACTGTCTTTTCTATGTTTCATTTTATTTACCGAATAAATAATATTTTGCATATTTACTAGATAGACCAACTATTTAATTTGTTCTCGAGGTTCCACAATACGAGAATTCACTCGCGTGTTAGGAGTCAACCTGGGGACCATAGACCTATAACCAGTAACCCCAATAAATGGAATAAAATAATCATCAAACATAACATTTCTATTCAACTTATTAATTCCGGAATCACGCCACCATAAATCCGAAACTGAAATCTATCGATTATGGATATAACTTATTCTCAAAATGTCGAGTCAATAAGTGTCCATTGATATAATCATTATACACAGACTAACCCTACACAGACTATCCGTAATGAAGCGGGAATGTTTCCGTAAACCTTCTTCATTACATTTTATCTGTATTTACCATTAACCCACTAGTGATCAATTAGTTCATAACAAATATGAACTCTGCGGTTCGATCAGTTTTTAGGATTAACAAATAAGAGGACTATCTTTGTACTTCCCGCAGGAAGCAATGAATTCCGTATCTATGACACACACGCTCGTTGCTCATTCCCAATTAGTATTGACGTGAAAGTGATTCAGAATGTGCCTCTTAGAAATCCTTAACAAACACATCTAACCCTATCTTGAAACAAGAATGAGTCTTTAATCACTTTAGGCTTAAGTTTAGTCCATATATGATCATCTTGTGATTTAAGATTTCTCAATCATGGAATTATATGAGAAATAAAGATTAAATCGGTCCAGTCCTATGTGACTACATCATATATAAATTCCCCACTTAGATGACCAATATATATGGTCTAGATAAGACGGTCACACCATAATTTGTTTTGGGTGCATTAGTGGTGGTTTAAGCAATTGACCCCATACCTTGATTATGTTCACCACGGACTAACAGTTTAAGTGTATCACCATAAACATAATCATCACGTGTGTCACACACTAAGTTATATGGCTACAAATGATACAACTTAGGGCTTTAAGTAGTGTTTTACTTATGATCATGAAGAAAATAATAAGACGAGAGTAAATTTGTCATTTATTAATTGTAAAACAATTACAGAAATTCTCTTTCGGGCACTACTTCCAACATGAGGTAGTTGAAGCAGAGGAATCTATCAAAAAACTGTGTTTGTGGTGGAGTTGTTGAAGAAGCAATCATGCTTTCGAAGGAACATCAGGTTGGATCAGTGAAGCAGCGGAAGAAGTTGTAAAGGACTAATAGCTCAGAAAGTGAAGCATCTGTGGGGTGTAGAGGACTTTCATCACTGTTGTAATCTGAGAACAATAGAAAATTCCTCATACATCATAGGAGAAGCGGTGACTAAGGGATTACGCTACTATGAACATCAATAACAAACTTTATGTCACTTACCTTCAGCACCTTACAATTAGTCTTTACTAACTAAAATTTTATTTCAGTATTTACTTTGCATCAGATTTGAAAATGGTGCTAAAAAGGCTTCACTTCCGCAATGCTTTGAACTACTTAGTGTTTACGCTTAAAGAAAATGTTTAATAAATACTTATCAAGTTCATTCACCCACCTTTGAACTTGTTTAAGAGTTTACCTTAGGACCAACAATTGGTAGCAGAACATGACTTCCGCTCAGAAGAGATCCCTTGCGTATCTTTCAAATATGTTTTCAATATAGTTGCACTTTTACCTGATACCAACAACTGGTATCAGAGAAAGGCTTCTTCTTAGAAGAGATCGTTTGCGTGTCAATCAGATTTGTTTTCAATATAGGTGCACATTTTATCTGATACCAACAATTTGTATCAGAGAAAAATCTCAGAAGAGATACATTTTTCAAAAAAAAATTCTGAAAATCTGATCTTTTTCAAAGATTTTTCAAAGTTTATAATATCATGGAATCTTAACATGATATTCCACTATATTCTGTTGATAGTACTGAAGAATGGAAAATTCCTAAGCAGATGCATTTATTTTCAATACATGAAAAAATATGATGGATATACTCACTGAAGTCTTACAATCTCCCTGGATAAGCAGTGAAGGAGAAATAGATTGGTATGTTGATCTTGACAGCACAACACATACTAAATTAGGAAGACTCCAGATGAGGATATGAACTCAAAAGTTTAAAACCGCAAAAGTGCTAAACAGATGTGGGACAAGATTATTTCAAAACTGTTAGGTCTCTTGGAAAGGCTTGAGACAAGTTTATAGGGGAATAAACTTGTCCTCTAAAAACTAAACTTAAAACTCTATTTTAAAAACCAAATAGAACTTGAGTTCATAACTCACTTTTTAATCGATCTGTGACTAATTAAGCCGATTGAGTTATATGCAAGGGAATATCTTTTAAAGCCTTTGTTGAGTTGTTAATCTCTTATAAATATGAATACGTGAAAATTCATCAATAACAATGTTTCATCTGATCTTTGTGATAAACTAGATTTGCACATAGATAATGTAGGATATTGAATGTAAAATACTGTAAGGTAAATAAAACAAAGTTTATAGTGGTTCCAGGTGGTGTAATCATGTAAGTCCACTCTTCTCTTGTGATGTTGGAGGAATTCATTAGTTCTCTTCGAGTCACAGTTACAAAAGTCCTAGTATGATTGTCCTTGAGTAATCCCTAGCTTCACAATCTAAACACTTGGATAAAAGGTAGAATTGCTGCTTCTCCAAATGCTCCACTAGTCATTGAATGGTTGAATTGCCTCTTCACCAGCTCCACCACACATAGTCATCCTGACTGCAACAACTGTCCTTGACACCTTTCACCAGATGCTTCACAATCTTGAACCTTTGATTAAATCAAAGTGGGGTTGAATCAAGTAAGTGATTCGGCTTCAAAATCTTTAAGTCCTCTATTTATAGTGTCAAATACAAAGTTTGAATTTTTGAATTCCCAACGGTCTTCTCGGATTCTTTGGAATATGCCATCATCTTTGCCAGATCATGTTGTCTTTCTAACTTGTTAGGTCATCAACCAATCGTAATGTTTGAACGTCAACGTCAAAATTTCCTTCTTATTATTCGATTCATCGACTTTTAATCAATTTGTCATGCGATGTTTTAGGTTTCTCGTGATCCAACCGGTTTTGCATAAACTCAGCTTTCATCCAGTTTCTCGGCAGTTATGCTTTCCTTCATCTGTTCTTGAGTTTGTGAGATCATTGTACACTATATCTTCAAGATAATAACTAAAATTCTTTCATTACATTACTTTATGGATCTTAGACTTCAAATACAAGATCTATAAAGTCAGTCTAGTTCATCACAGACTTACTTAAATTCTAACTTCATAGTCTCGACTTAAATCATCATTGACTGAGTCTGAAACCTCAGTCCAGTCTTCACAACCGAGTTTGTTTCCTTAGCCTTCAACTTCAGTACTAGAAAAAGTCAGCTGAGTTTGAAACCTCAGCAGGCCATCTTGATTAGATTTTAGCGAAAGTCCTAGACTCCACTAAAACCTATAAGATTTATATCACAATGTTTGTCCGATTTAACTTATACAATAATTAGACTCTAAAAAACCTATACATTAAGGTCTAGATATCTTTTAGATTTTCACTATAACAACTAGTCCCATCACTTCATCTATGGGGTTAAAAACAAAAAATTAAACATCATCAAAAAAAATTATTTCTAAAAAAAATTTGATGAAGAACCCATGTTTTCAAACATCAAGGCCAATTCTTGAACACTTTCCACTTCTAATTCAGCTCCCGTTCCTAAATTTATGTATGGGAATAGATTTAAATTTAAATATACACCTAGAAATGAACAAAAGGCATATGTCAAGTCCGGACCCACTTTATGTTGAAAGCTGTGTGATTGAAGAGCATAAAAAAATGAAATGCAAAAGTATTATTTCTCAAGAATAATCAAAGTGTTAAGTTAGAATGATGCTGATCATGGGTATTTATAGCATCATACACCTCATGATTCAGTTAAGAGAAGTTACAAATTAGTTAAAACAAATTACAACAAAATAACCGTTTTAACTACAATCTATACAAGATGCTTCTACTGAGTCTCAGCAGAACATACTCATCTCCATGCTGAGCTAATCTGGAGTCAGCACTCATTTCGACATATATTGTAACACCCCCTCAAGCTGAGAGTGGTACATGATTCAGCTCGCACTCAACACTCCTTTATCCAATAGAACTCTATTGAAATATCTTAGTAATCACCAATTTGTCGAGTAGATATGAGAAGATTGGTGCATCCAAAGCTTTGGTATGAATGTCATCAATTTGCTCTTTAGTTTTCATAAGTAGCAACTTGATACGGCTAGACTTGACTTTGTTGCTTACAAAATGACAATCAATCTCAATGTGCTTGGTCCTTTCATGGAACACAGGATTATGAGAAATATGCATAGCACTGGCATTGTTCACAAAACAACATAGCATGAAGCTGAACAAGAATCTTTAAATCTTGTAGGATATAAACTAACCATTGTAGTTCACACACAACATTAGCCATAGCCATGTACTCAACTTCTGATGAGCTACTTGCAATGGTTGTCTGCTTTTTTTTTTTCCAAGAAATAGGTCTCCCAAAAACATCATGTATCCTGAAACAGACTTTCTGGTTTCGGAACAACCAAATCACTGTGAATGAAGCCTTTCAAAACAAGATTGTTCTCTGCTGCAAACAATATGCCTTGTCCTGGATTAGCCTTCAAATACCTCAGTAATCTTTGAGAAGACTTCATGTGATTTTCAGTATGAGTGTCTAAAAGATGACTCAACTGCTAAACTGGAAAATCTACGTCTGGTCTGGTAAAAGTAAGGTAGATTATCTTACCAAAAAGTGACATGTATGTTATAATGTCATCTAAAAAAGTTGGATCTATATGTCGGAGGGTATTCTTTGACTCTAAAGGTGTCTTGGCAGGTTTTGCCCCCCTGAAACTCATACTTTTCTTGAAGATTGGGACTATATTTTCTCTAATAAATAGAGATACCCTCAGGGGTTCTTACAGCCTAAATGCCCAAAAATACCTTAATTTGCCAAGATCTTAGATGGTAAGCTGGTTATGCAAGCTGTCTTTGACTTGCTGAATCAACTGCATGTTAGGACTGGCTGCTATGATGTCATCCACATAGACTAACAAAGCAATAAATGATTGTCCTGATCCCTTTGTGAATAAACTTTGATCATTATTGGACTAAAAAAAACCTTGCTTCTCTAAACAAACATTTAGCTTACAATTCCATCTCCTGCTAGCTTATTTTACCATATAAGGCCTTGGTCAATCTGTAGGCATGATTTGGTTTGTCTGTGTTAAAACCTGGAGGAAGTTTCATGTACACTTCTTCATGAAGATCCCCATGCAAAAAATCTGTATTGACATCCATTTGATGAATATTCCAGTTATTGGCTGCTACTGCTGCCAGAAGATTTCTCACTATGGTAATGTTCACAACTGGTGAAACGGTCTTTTGGTAATCAATGCCACATGTCTGAGTATGGCCTTTTGCAACTAATCTGGCTTTTTATCTTTCTATAAGCCATCATGATTATATTTGATCATATATACCCATTTGCACCCAATTGGCTTCTTGATTGGTGGTAAATCAACAACCTTCCAAGTGTGAGTAGTCTGTAGAGCATCAACCTCTTTCCGCGTAGCCTGTTTCCACTCATAATTCTTTATTGATTGGTTGTAAGTCTTGGGTTCTGTAGCATCATCAATTGCATAGACATATTTGGCATACTCTTTTGGAAGCCTTTCAAGACTCATAACTTCACTCAGCAGGTGTGGGGTCTGCCGTACTATATAAGCACATGCTTGATAAAATTTTGGTGCCTTTCTGGTCCTTGTTGACCCTTGCAATTGGACCGGTGTAAATGCCTTGCTAATTGGGGCATATTCTCTACATGAAGCCTTAGTTGCATCTGTTCATGCACTGGATTAGTCAACTAACTCACTCAGCTAATCATCAAAGCTCTCCATGACTGGCATAGCACTGGCATGTTAGAAGTATACCTAGCCTTGTGCAATACCTACTGGAACATAGGAAAGTAAGTCTCATGGAATTAAGTGCCTATTTCACTTTGGGTATTAAGGCAATGAACATGCATTGGTGCAGTAGGTGGGGTTGTTGACCTCTTAGCAAAATTTTGTTGTGGCACTCCTCTGAAATTTTGCATGGCTTTGAAAGATCTCTTAACGTTGACTATTGGTGTGGATGACTGTCTTCTCAACATCTCTTACACAACCTACTCATAAATTCGTTTTCTCTGTTGAAGTTTCTATAAAACAAATGAAAGAATTAATGCAAAAGAATTATTATTCAAAGAATAATCAATAAGTTAAGTTACAATGTTACTAATCATGGGATATTTATAACCACATACACCTCATGAGTTAGTTATAAGTAAGTTACAAACGGTTATAATGGATTCTATCAACCGTTTTCTATTTACATGTACTCTGCTGTGTCTTTTGATGGTCTGCTGAGTCTATAGTGCTCGGCTGACTTGCACTCATCATTTCCTTCAGCTCATATAATGTAACACCCACCTCCTCAAGCTGAGAGTGGAATATGATCAGCATGCACTTATGCACTTCCTTCGTGTACTGTGACTGGTTTGAAATATCTTTGCATTCCCTAGCTTGTCCAGTAAATATGAAAAGATGGGTGCATCAAGAGCTTTGGTGAGAATGTCAGTAACCTATTATTTGGTATTAACTAGAAGCAACTTGGCAAGGCCAGATTTGACTTTGTCTCAATCAACATGACAGTCAATCTCAATGTCTTTGGTTCTTTCATGAATACTGGATTATGAGCAATGTGCATAGCACTTGTATTATCACAAAAAGGTAGAGTAGGAAATTAAATACGAATCTTTAGATCTTGTATAATATAAACTATCCACTGTAGCTCACAAACTACACTATCCATAGCCATGTTTTCAGCCTCTAAGGAACTCCTGGCTATAGTTGTCTATTTCTTAGCTTTCCAAGAAATGTGAGCATCCTCTAAGAACATCATGTAGCCCGATACAAATTTTCTTATTTCAGGGCTGCCAGCCCAATCACTGTCTGTAAAACCTTTCAAAACAAGGTTTTCTCAGTTGGGAATAATATGCCTTGCCTTAGATTATATTTCAAATGCCTCAGCAATCTATGAGCTGCTTTCATGTGATTTTCAATGGGAGTATCTAAAAACTGACTCAATTGCTGGACTGCAAAGACTATGTCTGGTCTGGTGAAAGTTAGATAAATCAACCTGCCTACCAAAGATTTGTATGCAGTGTTAGGTGAATACCTATGCCGTAAAGTCTGCTTGGACTCCATAGGTGTCTTGGCAGGTTTAGCTCCCAGAAACTCATATTCATCCAGGAGGTTTAGTGTGTAACTCCTTTGAGAAATGGAAATTCCTGTAGGGGTTCTTGCAGCCTCAATGCCCAAGAAATATCTCAATTTTCCAAGGTCTTTAATGGTGAACTGTTGATGTAAAGTATCTTTCACTTGCTAAATCAAATGAGCATCAGGACTTGCTGCTACTATATCATCTACATAAACTAGCAAAGCAATAAAAGACCGTCCAAAAATTAACCCTTTGGTGAACAAACTGTAATCATTCTTTGATTGAACAAAGCCTTGTGCTTCTAAAGACTCATCAACTTACAATTCTCTTGTCTCTACTAGCTTGTTTCAAACCATATAAGGATTTTGTTAACCTGCAAACTTGATTCGGTTTGTCTGTTGCAAAACTTGGGGGTAGTTGCATATACACTTCTTCATGTAAATCACCATGCAATAAGGCCTTATTGACATCCATCTGATGAAGATGCCAATTATTAGCTCCTGCTGCAGCTAGAAAATCCCTAACTATGGTAATTTTGACACATAGGAAAAAGGTCTATTGATTGTCAATTTCATATGTCTAAGTATACCCTTTTGCAACTAATCAGGCTTTGTATATTTATACTAATCCATCAGGGTTATATTTTACTTTAGATACCCATTTGCACCTAATAGGTTTATTTCTTGGTGGTATATCAACTACTGCCCAAGTGTGAGTGGCCTGTAAAGATTCAGTCTTCTTTTGCATAGCTTTTTTCCACTCATCATGCTTGATGGCTTGGTTATAAGACTTAGGTTCTTTAAACAACATCAGTTGCATTGACATATCTGGCATACTCTGCACTAGATTAAGCACTTCACTCTACAGATGTGGAGTCCATTGTACTGTATGAGCACCACCTTAATAAAAAGGTTGGTGTTTTTCTTATCCTTGCTGATATCCTCAACTGAACAGGTGCATGCTCTTGGCTGTCAGGAGTATGTCCTTCATTTGAAGCCTCAGCTAGAACTTGTCCGGTGCTAGACTGCTCTACTGACTCACTTAGCAGATCATCGAAATTGTCCATGACTAGCAGTGGGACTGGTGTATCAAAAAGATTTTTAGCCCTGCCTAAAACCTACTGAAATAGAGGAAAGTAATTTTCATGAAATTGAGTGTTTGAGCAAACAAATATATCTTTTTTGGTGATGTCCAGGAGTATAGCACCCTTGGAAGTGTTTGAATTTCCAAGATAGACACAAGTCCTACATCTGGAGTCAAACTACATTTTGTACTTCTAAAGTGTGCAAGAAAAAACCAAGCAACCAAAAACGCTGAACACAGAGTAGTCTGGTTTTGTGCCATAAAACACTTCATGGGGAGTGCTTTCTTTCAGCAGTGTTGTGGGTGTAGCATTGATCAATTTTATAGCATTTAAAAGACAAAAACCGTAATATTCAATGGGTAAGTCACTCTAGATGCTGATGTTTTCTTTCTACAATACCATTTTGTTCAGGTGTGCTGACACATGATCTCTGTTGTATAATGCCATGCTGATCATAGAAAGCTTTGAGCTGGAACTCAGCTCCATTTTCAATCCTAATCACTTAAATAACTTTATTAAACTTAGTAGATACAAGTTTCACAAAAGATTTAACAAGTTCAAAGGCTTCAGATTTGTGCCTCATGAAAAAAACCCAAGTAAATCTAGAAAAATCATCCATAATAATCAGAAAATATTGTTGTCCATTCAAAGTGTGGTGCCTCAAAGGGCCCAAAATATCCATATTAACAAGATCAAAAATAGTATTCACATTAGTAGTACTCAAGGGAAAAGGATTTATCTTTAGTTTTGCCATAAGGCAAACATAACAAAGATCATGTTCACAATATTTAACATCAGCAGACTGAAAACTGATAACTTGAAGTCTCTTATCTGATAACTTCAGTTAGACAAAGAATTATTTCTATAGCATTAACATCAGAAATCTTGACCGGTTGATATAAAACATAGTGTTGGAAATAAAATTTTATGTTTTGATGATAATTCATCTTATTTATTATAATGTTATCTTAACCCCATTGATGAAGTCTTTGAAGCCACCATTATAGTGGAAAGCTAAAAGATGTCTAGAATCAATGTATAAGATTTATTAAATCGATCTTTGTATAAGTTACATCGACAAGCAATTGTAATTGATAGTGTCGTAAAACGAAACCGGAATCAATTAGAAAACTGAAATCATCAAGACAAACAAACCGACTCAGAATACATCTACCAAGAAGGTAAGTTAAGCTAAGAGTTCTGAGACTGGTTGGCTTATCTTGAAGAATAAAGAACTGAGGGACACAGACTCAGTTATTGAAGAATGAAGAACTGAGGGCACAAACTCAGTTGTGAAGATTAAAGTCGAGACTATAAAGTTGGACTTCAGGCAAGATTGTGGTGACTTGAACTGACTTTATGGTTCTTGTATGAAGACCTAAGAATCATAAGGACAATGACTTCTTAGATGAAAAATGTATCACGGTGTACTCTGATTAAGTCAATTATAATCAGATGAAAACTGGAGTACTGATATTTGAAGAAGAATAAAATCTCGATTAATGCTCCAAGTCGATTAGAAATCGGCGCAGCTTGAAAAAGCCGACAAGGAAACTCGAGTTTATAAGTCGACCATCCAAAGAAATCGAAAGTACAATCGAACGTTGTAAAGATAGAAATTTGATTGGATGAATCACTGACACAGCAGGAACGGTGAGAAAATATAACCGTTGCAAGATATATGTTGATACAATTCAAATCAAAGTCAGATGAACGTTGGACTTCACACTATAAATAGACGACTTTGCACAAACAAAAATAATATAGCATATACAAGAATCAACAAGCAATTTGTGCACACTATTTGAATTGTCATCATCACTGAACTATAACAAGATCATATCTAGTATTTCTTCAAGTGTTCAAAGCTACAAAGAATTTATCAAGAATTCAACACTCAAGAACCACAAACGAGAATCAATTTATTGATTCTCATTAAACTTTGATTCTATTTCAAAGGTTTAGACGTGAAGCAAACCGGGAGGTTTTGTCAAAAATAGATTGTGACAAGCGATCGGGTAGACTTGTGTTTGTGGTGGTAGTGGTGAAGAGGCAATCCTACCTCTAAGGACCAAAGTGGTTCAAGCATTTGGAGAGCGACAATTCTACCTGTTCTACAATTGTTTAGATAGTGAAGCTAGGGATTAGCCAAGGACTATTGTTTAGGACTTTTGTAACAGTTCACCTCAAGAAGTTCTAGTGGAATTTTCCTCTGCACCACAGGGGAAGAGAGGACGTCTGATTACACCACCTGAACCTCTTTAACATCCTTATTATTTACTTTATGCATTTACTTATTTATTTAGTATTTACTTACAGCATTGTGATTCTTGATTATTATACATCTTACAATCTGGCCCGACATTCACTGAGTCGATTCACAACACTCAGTTTTCATAACAGAACAACAAGATCAATATAAAGGCTAAAATTATATCCGCTGTCGGTTGACTCAGTTTCAGCTTAAGTCAGTTTGATTTAATCTCAGCTTAGTCAGCTCAACTCCACACAAGTTTTATCTGAATCCTAATCTGTTTATAATTTAGTTTTTGGTGACAAGTTTATTCACCCCCCTCTAAACTTGGGTCAGCCTTTCCAAGGGACCAACAATTGGTATCGGAGTAGTGTTTCTTTAACCAGATATCATTTGCTCGATATCCTCTAGTTGTTCTTATTTGAAAGCTAAATTTTAAATTAATCTACAGTCAGTCTTCACTCACTCACAATGGATAACAATCAATATGCAAGACAAATGCTTATGTGCAACATGGATGATTTGACGAATACAAACGTCGTATCTGCAGCATTCTAGCAGCTACTCATGATGAAATGATGGATGTACTCACCGATGGACCAATCCAGGATCACCTACATGCAAACTGAAGGTGACAGACAAGTTCGAGTTCCAAAACCCAAATCTGAATGGACCAGTGATGATCGCAAGCGAAACAATCTCAACAATGTTGCCATGGACTTTATCCTCAGAACCCTTGACAGCAACATGTTCTTAAAGGTGAAAGAATGCACAACTGCCAAAGAAATGTGGGACAAACTTCAGTTAGTTTGTGAAGGAACAGATTCAATCAAGGAAAATAAAATTTCCGTTGCAAAGCAAAAGTTTGAGAATTTCAAGATGAAATCTGGAGAAACCATTGATCAAATGGAGACAAGATTCAGTGCTATTATGGATGAACTAGATCTACTCAAGATTGAATACTCAAAGAAAGTCATCAACACCAGAATATTGAAGGCATTGCCAATGTGCTGGAAAATGAAGGTCACTGCTATGGAAGAATCCAGGAGACTTGATGTAGAAGATTTATTCAAGATCTTTTCAGATCTGAAAGCTTATGAATTCAGTGAAGATTTCACAACCACAACGCCAATAATCTAAGCTCTGGAAGAACCAAAAACCACAGCACTTGCAGCAGCATCAAATGAGATTCAAGAAAACTCATCTAACAATATTCATGAATTGGATGAAATGGAAGAACAAATGGCTCTAATGATGAACAGAATTCGAAGAATGAAGAGTGGACATCCAGTCACTCAAAAGTTCATCAAAAGGACTCTTGAGAAAAGAAGAGATGATGAATACCTCTGTTTCAACTGCAAGAAACCAGGACACTATAAAGCTGAATGTCCAGAAATGATCAAGAAGACACCACCAAGAAGAGTTGGTAGAAGAGCACTTCTTGCTGGAGATGAATCAGATTATGAAGCCGGTACTGAAAGATTATCAGATGATACAGCTTTAATGGCACACATAGAAGATCCAAATGAGGTATGTGAATCAAACTCTAAATATTCCTCAGCTCAAATTTCCATGATGAATGCATGTTCTTCGACTGCTGACTCCAATCCAAAAAATCTAGAATTAGAAGAAACTCTTGATTAGTTGATGAATCAGCTAGTAACCAAACAAGCTGGTTATGAATCAATCAAAGCTGAGAAAGAAAGTCTAATTCTTGAAGTTGAAAGATTGAAGTCCGAACTAAAAATGTTGAAACCCGACTAAAATCGATAAAGGAAAGATTCAACATCGATCTCATCATCGCCAAGCGACAAGCGAATCGTTTGCTCAATAAAGTTCAATTATTGGATTCAAATCAGGAAAGAGACAAAACTGGGTTAGGATTTGATACACAGCAATCTTCAAAGAATGGAACTAGCAAAGCCACTAGGCTGAGTACCAAAACTGGTATTAAGTTTGTAGTTGAGCAAGTTCCACAAATTGAGAAAATTGCTGAACCAGTAAAGCCAGTATCACACAGGATAAATCAGTATTCTAAGAAGACAACTGTATCTACCTACAAAACTAAATCAAATGGTAGACCAGCTGTATTCAATAGAAACCGACACGGCAAATCAACTGCCAGATCCACAAAAACCAATGAAGTTAGGAACCAGAAAAATTACAATCAAAACAAATCCAGGAATGTCAATCATTCAAAGATTCACACATTCAGGGGGAAAGGAAGGTTGTATCCCTCGGATGATGATTGGAATTTTACTGAATTTGTTATTAAAACTAATAATGACAATCATTCCAGACCGAAAACTTATCACAAGTTTCAGTCCAAAACTCAGCAGAGGACTAATCTCAGTTCTCAGCCTAAGTCACAGTACAAAGGTCAATATAGACCTCAGTACAGAAGGAATGATGGTTACCACTCCAGCTTTAATAACAAAAATCAACATGGAAACAAATTACGATCGAAAGATCGAGAAATCATATAAATAAGACACAGTCCAAACATAGATGCTATGGGAGTGTGGCTTACATATATGAAAACAAGTGCAACAATATCCGAAGAATTCCAAAAGGATATATTCCCAGAGTTGTACTGACAACTGACCCTCATGGACCCAAACTGAGTTGGGTATCTAAAATTTTAATTTTCACTACACAGGATATATGGTACTTTGACGGTGGTTGCTCTGAGACACATGACAAAGAGCAAAGACTGTCTCGATAATTTCGTGAAAAGAATGGACCAAAAGTTAATTTTGGAAGTAAAGATAAACCAGGTTACACGAGAGGTTTTGGCACCTTAATCAGAAATGGACTTACAATCAAGAATGTATCCTATGTAGAAGGACTACACTACAATCTACTCAGCACAAGTCAATTTTGTGATATGGGATACAAAGTTACTTTTGATAAAGAATTCTACGTTGTCATCAGCGAATCAGCTTATCAAGTTGTCCTAGCCGGAAGAAGGAAGGAAAACATGTATGTGGTAGATGGACAACAGCCATCGCTGAAACTTGTTTGCTTGTGCACACCAAATCGAAAATCAGTTGGTGTGGCACAATAAAGCTGAGTCATCTCAACTTTGATGACATCAATACACTTGTTAAAGCGACTAGTCATTGGATTACCAGAGATATCATATAAGAAGGGCGACGACATGTGATGCGTGTCAACAGGAAAACAAACAAAGGCAAGTTTCAAGACTAAGTCTCGGCATTCAACAACCGGACATCTAGAATTGCTACATATGGACTTATTTGGACCTATTACACCAATCAATGCTCGGTGGAAAGAAGTATACATTGGTGGTAGTAGATGATTTTTCAAGATATACAGGTAATCTTTCTAACCAAGAAAAGTGAAACCAAGCAAAAACTCACGAGAACTTCTTAGAGACTTGAAATCGAAAGCGATTTGATTGTAAAGATAAGATCGATAAAGGAACCGAATTCCTCAACAAAGTGTGATTATTGAATATTGTGAAGAAAATAGTGTTTTACACCAACTTGATGCCACAGAACACCTCAACAAAATGGTGTAGTGAAAGAAGAAAAGCGAGCAGCTCAAAGAAGTTTGGAAGGACTATGATCTGTGAAGCTAAACTACGAAAGATATTGGGCGAAGCGATAAACACGACTGTTACACTCGAGCAGGCTCTCATGAACAAGAGACATGAAAAGACTCCTTATGAAATTTGGAATGGAAGAAAACCAAATGTTTCATAATTTCATGCGTTTGGAAGCAAATGTTTCATACACAATAATGGAAAAGATCAACTTCACGTTTTTCAACCCAAAGCTGATGAAGGAATTTTCCTAGGATTTTCAAGTGTCAGCAAAGCATTCAGAGTATTAAATAAAAGGACACTCAAGCATGAAGAGTCAATACATGTAGTATTTGATGAACCAAATTTTCCTGGTGAAACAACTGAAGACCGACCAGAACTAGTTCCTCAGTCTCAGTTACCAATCACACCAGAACTGTTTTTTAGTTGATGTTGGAAGACTACAAATTTGAATGTTGAGATCAAGATCACCTCGATTTCCAACTACTCAACCACTTGAACAACATCAATCGACTCAGTTGAACAAATTCAAGAACCGATTTTTGAAGAATCGAGTTGAACAAAGTACAAATCAACCAATACAAACTCACACACATCAATGGATGAGAGACCATCTGAAGAACAAGTTATTGGTGACACTCAAACTGAGTTCGAACAAGACATCAATTAGATGCGATGATAGCATGCTTTCTATCTCAATCGGAACCTAAAGAACTTGAAGAAGCCTTGAAAGACCCAGGTGGATATTGGCTATGCAAGAAGAACTAAATGAATTTGAGAGAAATCAAGTATGGAGAACTGGTAGATAAACCAGATTCATGTCAATATCATTGGAACCAAATGGGTTTTCGAAATAAACTTGATGAAGATGGAAATGTCATTAGAAACAAAGCCGACTTGTAGCCAAAGGATACTCTTAAGCGAAAGGCATAGATTTTGATGAAACTTACGCACCGATCGCAAGACTAGAAGCAATCAGACTTTTTCTTGCTTATGCGACTCACAAGAAATTCAAAGTTTATCGATGGATGTTAAAAGTGCGTTTTGAATGGAGTTCTTGAAGAAGAAGTGTATGTTCAACAACCACCTGGATTTGAAATCAATGATCAAAGCGATAAAGTTTTCGAGACTAAGAAAGCTCTTTATGGACTTAAACAAGCACCAAGAGCTTGATACGAAACTCTGTCTCAATTTTTAGTAGATAACGGATTTATCAAAGGAACAATCGACAAAACATTATTCAGGATGAAGAATGGAGAAGATACTCTACTTGTTCAAATTTACGTTGACGATACCATCTTTGGATCAGAAAATGAACAGCTATGTGAAAAATTTGCAAGTTTAATGAAAAGAAAATTTCAAATGAGTATGATGGGAGAATTAAATTATTTCCTAGGGTTGCAAGTTAAACAACTAGCTGATGGAATCTTCATTCATCAAACCAAATATACAAGAGAACTTATCAAAAATTTTGGTATGGAGAAATCTACTAGAATTTCTACACCAATGAGAACCAACATCAGACTAGATGAAGATAAAGAAGGTAAAGATGTTGATCAAACACTCTACAGAAGGATGATTGGAAGCTTACTCTATCTTACAGCAAGTAGGCCAGACATATCTTTTAATGTCGGTGTTTGTGCAAGATTACAGTCAAGACCAAAGGAAAGCCATCTCACAGTTGTTAAGAGAACCTTAAAATACCTAAAAGACACAGATGGAGTTGGTATTTGGTATTCAAAAGAAGGAGAATTCAAGCTAATTTCTTACTCAGATTCAGATTATGCTGGATGCAAAGTGGACAGAAAAAACACATTAGGCACATGTCAGTTATTAGGGAATAGACTTGTGTCATGGTTTAGCAAGAAGCAAAACTCAATCTGAACTTCAACAGCAGAAGCTGAATATATAGCAGCTGGAAGTTGTTGTGCTCAAGTTTTATGGATCAGACAACAATTAAGAGACTATGGGATAGAAGAAGGAACAATTCCCATAATGTGTGATAACACAAGTGCAATTGCAATTACTGACAATCCAGTTTTACACTCAAGAACAAAGCACATTGATGTTCGTCATCACTTTATAAGAGATCATGCAGAGAAAAAGGATATAACAGTTCTTTATGTACCTACTGAAGATCAGTTGGCAGACATCTTTACTAAGCCACTGGACAAAGAAAGATTTGCAAAATTAAGAACTGAGTTGGGTATAATCAAAGTCAGTTAAGCCAGAGATTCGTCAAGGGGATTAATCTTTGTTATGTTGGGTGTGCTCACTTAACATATTAGTCATTGACATCAACAATCTCAAACTGACAAATTGGAAGAATTTGACAGAACTGAACAATTTGATAGGAACTGAATTATTTCTAAAACTGACCTCAGCATCAGTTCTCACTTTATTCAAATTTGGTCAAAGGTTGATAAGATAAAATCAACAGCGGTTATATCGCATTAAATTGCCACAGTTCTTTTTGTCAGGACTTCGTGTGTACACCCCACGATTGTCAGAAAACAGTACCTATTTCGGTTATCAAAACTATCATGGAATTTGAAAAGTTGTACCATTCAACCGCCAGAATATCCTACCTATTTATTTAATCTCTGTTCACACTATTTTTCTTATTAAGAAAAACAGACTCTTTTCAAACCTACCCTTCAAATCAAATTTCTTTGTGTTCACACTCAAACATGGCCACCGCAATTGATTCGAAAGATAGACGATTAATCACAGAGCTGGATGAACTGACACTCGAAATGTATGAAGCTATGTGTCAAAACACTCTATTAGCCAGCTGTATACGAGACAAAATCGAAAAGCAACCAGGATTGAACAACATCCTCGAAGTTCACTTCAAAGAAAAACGAGATGGGCAAGGCATTTTGCAGTTTTGGCAAAATATGCGATTAATCAGGGACTCCTTGATTACAACTATTCGAGGAGATCGCATTGTGTTCAATGAAAGAGTTATGAGATCACTCTTTGGGTTCGCAAATACAACAGCAACTTCAATAGAGTTAGCAACCCTACCATTGGAGAAAGAAGATTTTCTTGTTATGATCACTTCATCTACGGAACCAATCGTACCTGGTGTTCATGTCGACAAAATCAAGCCGGAATTTGGATATCTCAGCAGATGGCTCAGCAAACAAATCATTGGTAAATCCAAAGGGATTAATATACTTTCAGAAGAAAATATTTTGCTGATGAATATAATCTGGGACAACATAGAATTTAATTGGGCAGGTTATATTGTCAATCAATTCAAGAAGCAATATTTAGCTGAATTAGAAATTATGGCAAAAGCTCAAGCTGAAGGACAAGTAACTGATGGCAGATTCCGACTGAAGAAAACTCTTAGTGGAATCATTCAGTTTTATTTGGAAAGAATTAAGGAAGGGAAGCAAGCAAGAGAAACTGTGACATCAAAGGAAATCACAGAAACAACTTTCCAACATGAAGCAAAGCGATCAAGCGTGTCTCTCAACAAAGCCCGAACAAAGAGGACCAAGCGAAAATCAGAATCCACGAAGAGAAAGATCAGTTGTAAGATGCTTGTACCCTGAAATCTCAAGTGAGATAGCACCAACTGAGGGGGAACAACAATTGACAACTGAAGATATTCAAGACAATGTCACTGCTGTTCTTACTTCTCAAACACAACGGTCGATTCAACAAACGGCACCGGCCTTGAAGGCGACAAAGTCATAAAGCTGATGAAAATGAAACTTCAACCAGAAGATTTTCGTGATGCCAGTTTACAAACTGAAGAAAAATCACTCTTGGAGAAATTGGAAGTTAGAGATCTTTACTCTCTGTTTCCTATTAAGGAATTTCTTGACAATTGTTTCAAAAGGTTTACTGAGTTAGCAAAAAGAAGAGAATCAAGCACATCATCTAAAGACAGTTCCCAGAAAAAGGATGATGATGATCATGATAAGTCAAGAAAAGAAACTGATGGTACTACAGTTTTGCAAACAATCACTCAACCGCAACATCCAGTGACACAAACTGTACCACAGCAAGAAGCATTGTCAGTTGAAAACCAGACAACTATCAATCAGCAAGCAAGTGATGAAATCAGACAACTGATGGTCATTAATACTCAGGACAAGGATCAAGTGGAAACTACATATGATCCCTCTGATTTTCTATCTAAGGAAGAATTGGCCAAAGTTCATGAAAACTTGAAAATAGTACTCAGTCAAAGAGATACACAGAATGGTCTTTTATCAAACATCTCTGGATATCTTGATTATAGGACTAGAACTGATGTTTCGGTTCATGCAAGACTAGAGATGATTCACAAATCAAGTTCAAGTTCTGCTTCAGAGATTGTCTTACTCAAACAACAACTTGAAGATTCAACCGCAGTAGATAGAGAAACTCATGCTCAAGCTCATTGGCATATTAATCAGCATATCTGCGGGTTAGAAGCTCAACTTAAGGAAGTACTTGATTCTCAACGACAAATTTCAGAAGATCAAAAAGCAACCCATGCCCTGGTAGATCAGTTATATGATGCCAAAAAGGGGGAAGTTGAAGAAGAAAAGCTGAAATTACTCAGAGAAATGAAGCGACTTGAAGAAGAACTACAAAGATACTGATCGGATCCTAAATTTTTGAAGAAAGAGTTAATCAAAGATCAACTTATTGCAAAATACAATCAACTTTGAGACAGAAGAGTTACTCTTACAAAGGATGCATGGACGCAGCTTTATCAAAGACTACAATCCTATTAAAGCCAAATACAAGGATGAGAACATTTGAGAGAATCCTTGAACTACTTTTTGTCGATATTTACTCAAAGCAAAAAATTGCACAACATAAGAAGGATTGAAGGATTGAAGATAAACTGAAGATCAAAGACAAGGTTGAACAAATGAAAACCGATCTAACAGAATTTGAAAAATACTATATGGAAGACTCAAGCTTACCCAAGCTAATTCAATGGAGAAGATGGAAAGAAAGTAGTCAAGTTGACTACAACAAGACCTTTTCAAAGGAAGACTCCAAACTTGAAGAAGATTTTCGTTTGTATGACAAGGCAAAAAGATATGACTTAGTCATGCAAAAAGCTAAGAAGAAGCTCAATCTTTAATCATAGATATTTGAACAAAATGCATGTATCCAGTTTTTGCTCGTTCTATTGAAAACCAGTTTTCCAGTTTTACATTGTTTCTCATTGTTTTGATCTTTAAGATTTTCTTTTAGGGAGAGTTTTGGCATCATCAAAAGGGAAATTGTTGGAAATAAAATTTCATGTTTTGATGATAATTCATCTTATTTATTATAATGTTATCTTAACCCCATTGATGAAGTCTTTGAAACTTGACTATTATAGTGGAAAGCTAAAAGATGTCTAGAATCGAATGTATAAGATTTATTAAGTCGATCTTTGTATAAGTTACATCGGACAAGCAATCGTAATTGATAGTGTCGTAAAAGCGGCCGGGAATCAATTAGAAAATCGAAATCATCAAGACAAACAAAGCGACTCGAGAATACATCTCTTGAAGAATGTAAGTTCGCCGAGAGTTACAGAGACTTCGGTTGGCTTATCTTGAAGAATGAAGAACCGAGGACACAGACTCGATTATTGAAGAATGAAGAAGCGAGGCACAAACTCGCCAGAAGATTAAAGTCGAGACTATAATGTTGGACTTGAGGCAAGATTTTGGTGACTGAATCGACTTTATGGATCTTGTATGAAGACCTAAGAATCATAAGGACAATGACTTCTTAGATGATAAATGTATCATGGTGTACTACGATTAAGTCAATTATAATCGATGAAAACTCGAGTAATCTTGATATTTGAAGAAGAATAAAATCTCGATTAATGCTCCAAGTCGATTAGAAGCGACGGATGAAAAAAGCGACAAGGAAACTCGAGTTTATAAGCCACCATCCAACAAACCGAAAGTACAATCGAGCGTTGTAAAGAAAGAAATTTGATTGGATGAATCACTGACACAGCAGGAACGGTGAGAAAATATAACCGTTGCAAGATATACGTTGATACAATTCAAATCAAAGTCAGATGAACGTTGGACTTCACACTATAAATAGAAGACTTTGCACAAACAAAAATAATATAGCATATACAAGTATCAACAAGCAATTTGTGCACACTATTTGAATTGTCATCATCACTGAACTATGACAAGATCATATCTAGTATTTCTCCAAGTGTTCAAAGCTACAAAGAATTTATCAAGAATTCAACACTCTGAAGAACCACAAACAAGAATCAATTTATTGATTCTCAGCCCAACTTTGATTCTATTTCAAAGGTTTAGACTGTGAAGCAAACCGGGAAGGTTTTGTCAAGGACAGTTGCGAAAAGCAGCCGGGTAGACTGTGTTTGTGGTGGTAGCTGGTGAAGAGGCAATCCTACCCTCTAAGGACCAATGGTTCAAGCACTTGGAGAGAAGCAATTCTACCTGTTCTACAATTGTTTAGATAGTGAAGCTAGGGATTAGCCAAGGACTATTGTTTAGGACTTTTTGTAACAGTTCACCTCAAGAAGTTCTAGTGGAATTTTCCTCCGCACCACAGGGGAAGAGAGGACGTACATGATTACACCACCTGGAACCTCTATATCATCTTCCTTATTTACTTTACGCATTTACTTATTTATTTAGTATTTACTTACAGCATTGTGATACTTGATTATTATACATCTCACCGTCTGGCCGACACGAGTATTCGATTCACAACACTCGATTTTCATAACAGAAACAACAAGATCAATATAAAGGCTAAAATTATATCCATTGCCGTTGACTCCGTTTGACTTATGTCGCTTTGATTTAATCTCGGCTTAGTCACTCAACTCCACACAAGTTTTATCTGAATCCTAATCTGTTTAAAATTCAGTTTTTGGTGACAAGTTTATTCACCCCCCCCCCCCCTCTAAACTTGTGTCAGCCTTTCCAAGGGACCAACACAGGAAAGTTAATATGTTAATATAAAGAATATGTGTTATATATAATATTATTATTATTATTTAATATATATATATATATATATATATATATATATATATATATATATATATATATATACACACCTTCATTACAATATTAAAACCGTGTGGTTACGATCGTTTCACCGTCAATTCACTAAACCCTAAACCCTAAACCCTAAACCCTAAACCCTTGTACAAGGAATCAAAAATCACACCGTTAAGTACTCTCTGGGTACCCAAAAGTGTACGAAAAAAAACGTTTGTAATTCTCTTTGAAGTACTGATGTGATATCGACCAGAACGATAAATAAGGCATGGCGGCACAAACGGCAAGAAAAAAGGAGGCCAGAATGGCCTTGTCCTCTTTGCAAATCAGCTAAACCAATCACTTTCTTGTTTTTGTTCTACAAAACACACTTGTTAGCAGAAAAACAGCTGCACATTTGGAATGGTTAATCAAAGAAGGTAAAGATAAAATATTATAGTTAAAAACAGGAATACAAAACAGATCATGTAATTGTAGTTGAGAGTTCACCCTCACTTGTCCTATATGTGTGATAGAAACATTATTCCCATTAGGTCCCAATTTTATACCAGATGAAGGTTTGGGATTACATAACAGTTCTAAGGAGCCTACAATGTAATATGTGGAACCAGAGTCCAAGATCCATTTTATAGGTCTTACTAAATTTAAGTCATTGGTCCCTGTAGTGGGTGAAAAATGGTTTGTGACTGCATCCGGTTGCTCAACAACAAACCCTACATGCCTAAAAGGATGTTTTAAGCAGAACCATCAACTTCTTAAGTTGTTTTGCTGTAAGATTATGGAACCTTGGTCCATCAGACCTATTCTAAGGCTAATTTTCTTCTACTGAGAGTTCTTCATCCATCAAGTTGGCTTTCTTTGATTTAAAACCAGGTGGATTACACGATTCTTGTAGAAAGTCTCTTCAATATGTCCATTGATACCACACAAACTACAGTGAACCTTTTTATGATTCTTAGACCTGAGCTGACAACAGGAACAAAACTTGGTCTGCTGACTGCCTGATGTTGCTCTTGTCCATTCTTCTGAGAAAGCAGAATCTTAGAATCTTGATTCTTGGACTTTTTTGCCACATACAAATTTTGTCTCTCAAACTCTATAGCCATTGCAAAGGCATCATGGATCTCTGGGAATGGCACCATCAACATTGTCTGGGAAACAATAGGCTCAAATTCATCTCTCAAGCCTTTAAGGAATTTCATGACATGTTCAGTTTCCATATGATCCACCAAAGTGTTGATTTCATTGTAGTGATATTAAGGATCAAAATAACACACTGGCATGGCCTGATGGTCTTGATTTCATCCCAAAGAACCATCAATTTTGTACAATACTGATTGATAGAATCAATACCCAGTTTCAGTAGATGCATCTCTTCAAGAAGATCTAAAAGCCTTAATGCATCCACATTATAAAATCTAGCAGCATGATTTTTCCACACTGTATGTGCGCTCTTGGAATACATTAAACTTTGTGAAATGGGGTTCTCAACAGAATTCAAAATCCATGACCTCACTATTGTATCACATTGTCTCCATGCATCACAATATGCTGAATCTGCTTTTGGCCTCTTGATTGTGCCATCTACGAGGCCAATCTTGTTCCTGGTGATGAGCACCATCTTCATTGACATTTTCAATGGATTATAATTGTTTCAATTCATCAATGGATGTACAAGCACAAATGACGGATTCTCGTTAGGATGGACATAAAATGGACTAAAGGACTTACCTCTTGTTTCTTAGATGCCCTGGCTATAAAGAACTCAAGAAATATACCAATTTACAACTAAATAGGTGAAAAACTATCTGAAAATGATAAAAGCACAAAGAATAACTGCGGTTGCTCTCAAGAAATTAACTATGGGAAAACTTAGAAAATATGAAGAACACTCTCAAGATTCTTCAGAAATCAGAGGAAAATACAGAAAAGCATCAGATACTCTCAAGTTTCAGCTATATACCATGTGGAAGTTTGTAGAAAACAAACAAAACAAAGAATGTAGAAGAATTATTATTCAAAGAATAATCAACAAGTTAAGTCACAATGATACTGATCATAGGGTATTTATAACCTCGTACACCTCATGAGTCAGTTATACGTAAGTTACAAACGGTTGTAATATATTCTTACAATGTAACCATTTCTATTTACATGTACTATGATGTGCCTTCTTATGGTCTGATGAGTCTACACTACTCAGCTGACTTGCACTCGGCACTTCTTTCACCATCATATCTTTATGTGATCTCGATCAAACACTATTGATATCAAAAATCCATGCTACTTCAATATATCATCCAAGTACATAATTAAAAACTTCTCAAAGACATATATTCCTTTATTGGTAAAAAACAAGCTGACTTGGTTAGTCGATAAAAAATGATTCGTATCTTATCATAGCCTTTCTTGGTATAGGGTAAAACACTTACAAAGTCCATTATGATCTTCTCCACTTCTATTATGTTATGTCTAAGGGTTTAAGCAAACCATTTGGTATTCTATGCTCGGCTTTCACTCTTTGGCACGTATCACACTTAGCCATGAAATCTGCAATTTCAAGTTTCATTGAAGGCCACCAATAGTACTATTTCAATTCCTTATACATCTTATTCGTCCTTGGGTTGACCGCAAAAGCTATTTTATGAGCTTCATCAATTACCCCTTGTCTTAGATCATACAGTACGGACAATGGTTAATGTACCAAAGATCACCGTGTCCGTCAAGCTCGTAGCCATGATCTAGCTTCGCTACTTGCTACTCTTTTTAGATCAACCTAGATTGGGTTTTCATGTTGTTTCTCTCGAATTCAGTCTTGTAAATCCGGTCTTTCTATCAACAGTGTCATATAAAGTATTCTTGCTTGCTTACCAAAACTCGAATGCTTAATCATTTCAATTGTTTCTCAACCTTGAGTACCTTCACAGTAGCATTTAATGACCTTTTGCTAAGAGCGACTGCTACAATATTTGCCTTGCCTGGATGATATTGAATATCTAGGTCATAATCCTTAACAATTCAAGCCATTTTTATTGCCTCATGTTCAATTGTTGCTGAATAAAGAAATACTTAAGTCTATGGTGATCTATATAGATACGTTTGATCTTCGTAAAATAATGTCTCTAAATCTTCAAGGCAAAAACCAATGCTGCAAGCTCAAGATCATGATTCGGGTAATTCCTTTCATGTGGTATCAACTGTCTTGAAGAATGGGCTATGAATTTTCCATTTTGCACCAAAACAACTCTAAGGCCTTGTCTTGAATCATAGGTGTAAACATCATAGTCATCAAACACTTCTTGTAAGGTCAACACTTGTGCTATGGTCAGCTTTTCCTTCAACGTCTGAACGGCTTCTTCAGATTTTTGAATTCATTCATACCTGAAATTTTTCATTGTAAGTCTAATGAGAGTTGCAGCTACCATATAAAATCCTGGATGAAACTCCTATAGTAACCTGCTAAACTCAGAAAATTGTGAATGTCTGTCACTTTCGTCGGTCTCAGCCACTTGGTCACGACTTCACTTAGCCGGATCAACTCTAACACCTTCGCCTGAAGTCACGTGACCTATAAAACTGAATTTACCATACAGTCTATGCTCTCATAAAGTGTAACGAACAATCCTTAGATGCTCACTGTGTTCTATTTTTGGTTGTCAATCTTCCAAATCATTCCCGCATAAGATCCTGACCTATTTTTTCTGATCCTTCGATAAAAGGATTCATTCTCCTCAAAAAAAAATCATAGGTAGAACCAATAAAGATTTTTTTCGATTCATCCATGGAGTTGGATACCTCATTCAAGAATCTTTGTTGATCCAATCCATAGGAATCCTACTCATCCATTGAATATTCCAAGATATCATCGATGAACACATTCACTAACTTATCCAAAAATGGCATGAATAATCATTGCATTAGATCCATAAATGCAGAGGGTTCACTAGTGAGTCCAAAGGGTAAGACTATGGATATCATAATGATGATAGTTCATGCTAAAAGCTGTTATCGGAATGTCCTCTTCCTTAATTTTCAGCTGATGGTAACCTGACAGTAGATTAATCTTTGAGAACACATTCTTTCCTTGAAACTGATTTAAAAGTTCATCAATCCCTGATAAATGGCAGTTATTATTATAGTAGGGTTGTTCAACAATCTGTGGTTGATGCACACCCTCATACTGCTGTCCTTCTTCTTAATGAACAAAATTGGTGCTCTTCATGATGAAGTGCTCAGTTGGATGATTTTCTTATCAAGCATGTCCTTTAATAGTTTCTTCAAATATTTCAACTTTTTTGGATCCATCATGTAAGGTGCTTTAGTTGCTAGTTCCGCATTATGGACAAGCATGATTTCAAACTTTATGTTCTTGTCTTGGGTATCACCGGGCAACTCATTTGGAAACTCATCAGGATACTCACAAACTATGGGCACATACTTCAACTATGAACTCGTCTTTATAGTGTCAAGAGTGAAGTATAAGTGCCCTTCGCATCCTTGCTAGAGTTCCTTAGTGGTTTTGAGCGCTGAAATGATAGAATATCGTCTCTTATCCGTCTTACGAACATTTCCTTGAAAGGTAACTAATGTCTTACACGAGGGCTTAAAGGTCACTCTCTTGGATCGATTGTCTAAGTGAACTTGGTGCTGAGACAACCAGTCATTTTCCAAGATTACATCAAAGTCTGCAAAGGCTAGCACTGTCAAATCAAACTTGAACTTGAACTTCACAACTCGAATCGGATACTTGAGTATCATCTTATCAACCTCGATTGATTCTCCTAAAGGTGTGGTGATCATTAACGCCTTATTTAGCTTCCCAAAAGGTAACTTCAACTGACTTGGTACTTTAGACACAAAGGTGTTAGAAGCACCCGTATAGAACAAGGCAGACACGGATAAGCTCATACTCGAATAGTACCTAGCTCACAAGAAACAATGCACAAAGATAATTACTAGTATCCTCAAACTTCAAGAAACTAACAACGTTTTGGAAATCATAAACTCAATCAAAGAATACCTAAGATTATTGCCTCTTCTATCTCATAAGCTTTGGCCTCTTATGCAAACACCTTAGCGGGGCCACTCTGTTTTGCCTTTCTTGTTGGGGGTCTAACTGTAGACGGTTGTGCACCAATGTTTCCTTTTTGTGGATTGTCCTTAACAAAGTGGGAAGTATACTTTCACACTGAAAGCATCCAATTGCTCCACATCTACACTCACATGTATTGTGCCTGTTTCAATTTATGCATTGAGGCATTGAAGATGTCATTGTTGCAGTAGGTGGGGTTGTTGCCTTCTAAGCAAAAAATGTTTTTATGGTGATCCTCTGAAATTTTGCATGGCTTTGAAAGATCTCTTAACGCCGACTGCTGGTGTGGATGACTGTCTTCTCAACATCTCAAATCCTAAAAGATGATCCATATCGAATCCTAAAAGACGATCCATTGTAGAACATTTGCCACTTCCCTTCTTTAATTAATCAAAAACTACGACATGTAGCATCCTAACTCACAGAAATGTTGTTGATACTTCATGATTGACATGGTCCCTTACTGAAGCTTCAAAAACTGGCTCCCCTTCTCTGACTGTTTGGATGAAAGATATTACTCATATAGAAAGAGCTCTTGAAATTGGTCCCAATATTTAACATCGCCTTTGCTCTTTTCCTAATCATCTTGAGTCATTCTTGGCCCGCCCCCATCAAGAGAGATTATTCCAACATTAACCATTTATCTTAGATAATTCTATGTTCTTTAAGATCCTTATCAATCGCTCGGATTCTGTCGGCTCTTTGTGTTGCATGTAATATCACCGGATGGATCAAGATTCACCCGATTATGCAGCGGAATAAATATCAGATCTAGATCTAAACAAACAAAATACATGAATACTAACTCTAACCTACGAGGGGGTTAGATTACTAACCTTTTTATGGTGCAAAACGCCAAGAACAAGGTCAAACCGAGCTAGTTGAGAGCCTAGTTGAGAAGCCAAAGTCTTCCAACGTGTGTCTCCAAGCACCACCAGGTGGATGGTGTTTCAAGCCGCCGGACCTCCTCGATTTGCTACCTTAGAAAACCCGAAGTTTTCTAAAACTCGAACCCTTAGTAAAATAGCTGAAATATCAAAGCTATCTTACTACCCAAAAGTCGTGTAATGTGTTTTTCAATTGGCTTGGGAGAACTCTCTTTATATAGGAGAGAAATCCTAGCCTCCAAGGCATTATTTAATTAATACAAAATCAATCAAAATAATCATTTTCCTTAAAAAGATAAATCTAGAATATTCCTAAATTAATTAGGATAAATAAAAGATTTTCTTTTCCTTAAATTATTTAACAAATAAATAATTTAATCACATGTCTTATTATTTATCAAGAAAACTAATTTTCCTACAAATAATAATATACTCTTCTCCGTGTAGTTCCAATTACTTCCATTGGGCCGGAGTTACTCAGGTGGTTCTACAAGAGTTTCAACAGAACTGGAGTATCAAACTCTATTCAAAGGGTTATGGCTTTTAAACCAACCTTTATGATCAGGATCCTATACAGCCCACGAAAGACTATAGGTCATCAATCTACCCTATAGACCGAAAGTCCCGCAATGGGTAATGGACAAACCATACTCCCACTGCGTTCGGGGTGGATTGATATACTGATCTAGTTTGGTAGTTTTTATTAGTGTTATCACCAACTGCCGGTGTTGGATATGGACTGAACAAATCAGTTAGTAACATCTTGAGTACAAATACTTCAAGATCCAAAGCTGTGATTTATAGACTCTATCAGACCGAGTTTGACAGTATAACCGTCATTCTCTGATTTTACGAGTTTTATAATCAACCTTTAATCAATGTATTAAGATATTTCATGCTCTGAACGTGTACGCAAAATTTTCAGTCCTACCTTCAAGCACTAAGTGCTAAATGTCTATATTTGCGGAAGTGGGGTGAACCGAATTCACTCCGTATCCACAAATATGTAGGCATCTTCTAGGTAGACTTCTCGGTTCCACATGATAATGTAAGCCGTTATTATTGCAACTAATGTCTTAAATGAGTTAAGCAGTGTATCGTAGCACATCAATAACTATATAAGGAAAATTTGTGGTGTATCCCTTAGTGAAAACATTCCACAGGGAGGTAGGCCGAGCATCAGTCCCGAAATGAAATACCCTATCCGGGGATATTACATCCAACATTTTCAGATTTAAGATGTGTTACAAATACCTATTCAGCATTTCTTAGTGGTTCTGACTTTACCAAACAAAAGTCCGAGTCTTGGGTTCGTGCTACGAATGTTATATTCATCGTCAATAAGACAAACAAATTATCCTATTGAAAATGAATACGTTCGTTTCAACGAATCCGAAAACAGATAATGAATTTTTTGTGATATTCAAGAATTGAATCCGAGATTCATTTCCTTATATCACTCACACTAGTCTATCTAAAATAACTGCTCGTTGTCTATTTTATTTATCGTTTAATGCAAAGCTACCTAGTTCTTCCAAAGAACTTAGCTTTTGAGAAAATTGCTAAGGATGCATTGGTCAGTGATCCGAAATCATTTTCCTTATCCTTTAATTTTTCGATTTAGCCTTAAAACTCCTTAGTTTAGATGACTAACACGTATAAACATTCTTTCCCATTCTCGACTTTCCTTAAATGGAAACAGTCTTGAACTAGCAGCTCGTTTGAGTAGACACTACTCTTGAACTGTGTGATGTCTAATGATAGTGTTACTAGCTTGGACTATTCGATTTTTCTAATCGACAAATCATAAGAGCAAAGCTCCTACTAGTTTATCGGTTCCAAATATTGTCTAACTAGCGACACTTTATGATTTTTCAAAGATTAGAACATCACCTAGAACTAAGCTCCCACTAGTTTATCAGTTCCAGATATTGTCTAACTAGTAACGCTTTATTCTGGTTTTTCCAATGAATGGAAAAAACTCTTGTGAAGTCTATTACACATTTCTAATGATTCAGAAAAAACAATCATGAGACTAAGGCTCCCACTAGTTCATCGGTTCCAAATACCGTCTAACCAGCAAACGCCTTATGTATGATTTTCCAATTTTCAATTAGAAATATTTGCCCTATAAATACACCTTTCAAAATTCACTAAGTGAATTTATCTGATAGTCCTATATCATCTTTTGTAAACTAAGTATGGCCGTCTCTCGTTCAACACGAGTGACATCCGTGACATACCTATACTATGTCACTTAAGTTTTTAAAGGCTCAAGGGAAAAATCTCTTCTGAAAAATTAACTGCATTCTTTTGATAATTACAACGTACTTGTTACTTCCACATTTTTAATGAAGTCCTATTACTAACAGTTTAGTAGCCTAGAGATTAAAGTTGTAAAATAAACATGACAGAAAGTTAAATTCAAAAAATAAATTTTCACTACTAGATTTTTATTTTAGGAATAATAAACTTGTTAAAAGTCTAACCTACCATTCCAAGGATTTAATCTCACACCTCAGTGCTGCCGCAGGGTCAGTCAAAGAGGCGACGATCAAACTGAGACAATCTCTCTTAATGATTAAACCTTGAGAATCAAACATCCTACGGAATCAGACATCCCGGTCTTTAATCATTGATTACCTTCCTTTTTCTAGCCTAGATATTTCGAAAATATCCATAAAGAGTGTGACCTACTATATCAGATCTCAAAGTATGCCCCGAGTGTACCGCCACAGGGTCGGTAAGTAACTCAACGAGTACCCGAAATCCTATCCTATCCGAAACCAAGCCTTGATTTTTTATAGGGGTGAACACCACCCGCAGGGGGCCGGAATCAAAGTGGCTCGAGGCTTTACCCTTCTCTCACGTGCTTGCATTTATAGTAGAGGCCGTGGGGTTGGCTGTCGCCTTCCCCGCTCCCACTCAATAATTTGAAAAAAAAAAGTGATGGGTTTACTAATTACGATTTCGGTCTTGACAATAAGAAACAATGAATCAAAGTACTCCGAACTGGGTCGGTTAAGTAGGCAAGCCTACGCCGTCTTGTTCGTTGGAACATATGTGACAGTTCAGGCTAATCCGGCAAGAGAAGCCCCGTTTAGCCCGAAGGCTTATCGGCTAAGCTAAGTCTTGTCGAACTACTGTAACGTACATCACCCGTGAAGGGGAGTCGATTGAGCCGAAGCTCGTTTGAACTCGCCCAACCATGGTTAGACCATTTCTGAACCAATGTACTAAGATTTTCTGATTTTTAAATTGTCAACCAAAGCGTAATCTCGTTTCTGTTTAAGGTGGGTTCACCGAAAAGCCATCACCGAAAACTCAACGATTTATCTAAGTGAGATTCACCGAGAATCCATCACTAAAATCGTAACGATTGACAAAACCCAGTTCCTCGGTTTTTTATAATTAGTTACTTATTTTAATTAACTACCACATATTAATTATAAAAGTTTTTAACTAATTATACGAGTTATACATGCCTAATTTATTCGAAATAAACTAGCTACATGTATGCATTGCAGTGGATTCATGATATGATGCATGTCATGGCAATTTTCCAGTTTCTGTCACATAATTTCGATCATACACGAAAAAGATACAGAAAAATAAACACCGAGATGGACCGTTGGTACCCCCGACTAACCTATTTTCTAAGGAAAAGTAAAACCTTAAACTAATCTTCGAGTCTTGAACTTCGAATCTTGAACTTGAACCGCCGGATCACGCACCACGAACACTCGGGAGGAGAAAGGCTTTTAAATTAAATAAATTCAATTTATTATAATTATAAAACCCTTTAAAAAATTCATATTTTTCATTATTGCGGGTGAATTATAAAAAAAATTTCCAGATGTCGTTTTTTTTTTGCCGAAAAAAAAAGATTTAAAAAAAACAGATTTATAAAAAAATATATTGCAGTCGCCGAAATTAAACCCTAGCCGAGGGTTTTATAAAAAAAAGGCTTTTAGGGACAGAAAGCGTCGCAGAAAGTGCTGGAACAGCCGCATAAAGGCTAAAAAAATAGGGTTTTGGCCGTTTATCATCGTTCATACCTTGGGTTTCACCTTGATCTTCATCTTTTCACCAAGATCTTCATATTTCGAGCCCGGAACATCATAAAAATTACAAAGATCCTAACTTTTACAATATTTTTGATAAACATAAAGTAAATACAAGTCCTAGGCTCAATTGATACTAATCAAGAGAGCTACGAAATAGATCTATGGGTAAACAGCACCAACCCCAATCCATCTCTTCAACCAAGACAATCACAAAAGGCATTCAACATGATATAATTTCGATGCAATCATACATACACACGAAATACATAAAAAAAACATCTAAAACATGCTCACTCCTAGATCTAAAATTCACATACTTTGATCGTTAGATCAAAGGCTCTGATACCAGTTGTTGGATGTAATATCCCCGGATGGATCAAGATTCACCCGATTACGCAGCGGAATAAATATCATATCTAGATCTAAACAAACAAAATACATGAATAATAAATCTAACCTATAAGGGGGTTAGATTACCAACCTTTTTATGGTGCAAAACGCCAAGAACAAGGTCAATCCAAACCGAGATAGTTGAGAGCCTAGTTGAGAAGCCAAAGTCTTCCAACGTGTCTCTCAAGCACCAACAGTGGATGGTGTTTCAAGCCGCTGGACCTCCTCGATTTGCTACCTTAGAAAATCCAAGTTTTCTAAAACTCGAACCCTTAGTAAAATAAATGAAATATCAAAGCTATCTTACTACCCAAAAGTCGTGTGATGTGTTTTTCAATTGGCTTGGGAGAACTCTCTTTATATATGAGAGAAATCCTAGCCTCCAAGGCATTATTTAAATAATACAAAATCAATCAAAATAATCATTTTCTTTAAAAAGATAAATCTAGAATATTCCTAAATTAATTAGGATAAATAAAAGATTTTCTTTTCCTTAAATTATTTAACAAATAAATAATTTAATCACATGTCTTATTATTTATCAAGAAAACCTATTTCCCAACAAATAATAATATACAAAATGCGGCCATACACCTAATTAATTAGGTCATGCGCATTTTTCATTTATTTGGGCCGAGTCCACGAAAAATTTCTTTTCCATGTATTTAATTATCTAGTCCAACTAAACAATTAATCCACATATCAATAAAATAGCTAATCCAACTATTTAATTATAATTGAGGTGAAACGACGAGAAAACGTATATGCTATATTAGGAGCCACGTCGGGGACCATGGACCCATATTCAGTAGCTACAATAAATTGAATAAAAATTATTCGTCTGACCGAACAATAATATTCAATCTATTAATTCAGGGATTACACCACCATAAACCCGAAGCTGAACTCTACCGAATATTGATATAAACTTACACTCAACCATGTGTCATAAGGTGTCCACTGATATAATCATTACATACGGATAAATCCTCCATAGACTGTTCGTTACGAACCGGGATATTTCCGTAAACACTACTCGAAACATCTTATCCTTATTTACCATTAACCCCTAGTGATCAACTAGGTCATAACTAATATAATATGAACTAGCACCATCGATCAGTTTCTAGGATTAACAAATAAGGGAACTGTCTGTCTACTTCCCGATGGAAGGAATGGATTCCATATCTGTGATAGCACAGACTACTCACTCATCCTAAAATAGAGCCAACGAGAAGTGTTGGACAACATACTACGAAGTGATCCTTACTAACGCATCAAACCCTACCCTAGTCTAAGCGTTAAATGCAGATCACCTCAGATTGAGATTAATCCATATATGATCATCTTGTGATTCGATAAGACTTCTCGATCACGGACTTATATCGAGAACTCAAATCAAATCAGTCAAGCTCTATATGATTATCATCATATATAAATGCCCCACTAGGTACCATATTACCGACAGTCCGGATAAGACTGTCACACCTAAAGTGTTCTGGGCGCATTATCAAAACATTAATCTTGAGACCCGTACTCAGATTAATAAACGCTACGGACTAAGTTAATTTTAAGTACATCTCACTAACTCAATCCTCTTGTGTATAGCCATACAATGAGTTATGTGATTACATAAACGAGGTACTTAGGGTTTTCAGTAGTGTCTTAATTATAAGCATACATGCATATATAAGATGAATTATTAATTCTGTCATAAAAACAATTAGATAATTGTCTTTCGGGCACTACACCTAACACTTTGCTTCCCTTAAAGGTAGTGGTCTGGCTCTTGTTCAAGATTGAGAATAATCCGGCATTCTCATGAGGATCATGACCATACTGTTCATGAACTGATGGAGCATGAAGATAGGCTGCAACATGTGGTTCTTGGTACACATGTGGATAAACTGAAGGTGGATAGACCTGCCGTGGATACTGCTCTATCGGGGCTCGGTAAGGATAAGCCATATGTGGTCTCTATTGACACTGATGGTATCCCTGATTTTGAAAATCATGTCTTACATACTCATATGGTGCTCGATACGGTCTAGCTGGTGGCTTGTACTGATGATAAGCAGCATGACGTCCTAGTGATACCTCATACACAGGTGAGGTGAACGGTAAACAAGAGTCTTGTGGGGGGTAAACCAGAAACTGTGGATGATACACTGCCTGTTGGGGTGGATACCTAAGGGATTAAGGAGGATAATAAGATACTTGTGGGGGATAAGCAACTGGAGTTGGAGGGTAAACAGGATGTTGTGAGGGATAAACTGAGGCATGTGAAGAGTAACAACTGGTAGCGGTGGATAAATTGCCCAGTGGATTCTCTAAGACTGGGTAGGTGGATAGACTAACGGTGGTGGAGGGTAAGCTCCTGATGACCGTGGTGTACTCAGAGGTGGTAAGGAGATAAGGATATGAAATCTGAAACCTGGTGGAAACATGCCTGAAGCGATCAAACGGTCTAAAATGTGTAAAGGATCTACCACAATAGGTAGGCTAGCCTACGAGGTCCTCACTACTAAATTCTGAACCACCATACCCATTGTACCCTGCTGATTCTGCTACCCACTCAAAAATTTTGGTTTTTGAAGATTTCCGGAATTACAGGCTCCATCCGGATTCGAGTTAGCTCGAGTACTTACCATTTTGTTTTGTTGCAAAGACAAGTTAGCTAGTGATCCATGAAAAGATAAACTTATCGTATAGAGTTCAACTCTAGCTAGGAAAGAAACTATTCTCTAAAAACAATTGTGATGTCATGTTCAAGAATATCATGTCCTTATTCATATTTGTACGCCCGGTATGTGTATAACTTAAATTTAATTAACTTATATATGTAAGCCTCTTAAAACAACAATAGTGTACAATTGGCGAAAAATAAAATGATTCGGGATTAACATAATAATATTAAGGGCATAGTTATCAATCCCAGCCCGGTTTGGCGGTTCAACCATTCGACCCAGTCAAGGAACCAGGCCGGTTCAAGCATCAACCCGTTTAAGCAATTGACCCGTTCAAACCCGGTAAACCCGGTGTGCACAGTGGGTCAAGTAAATTTAATGAAAAAAAAAATGTATGAAACGGACATCGAACCGGTTTTAAGCAGCATAAATACTCAAATTTCTCCGATATGATGCAAATAATTATAATTTGAGTCTATAAATTATAACTCATATGGTGATATATAGTTTCATATCATTATTTTCTTGAATATACATTATCAAAATGTATGTTTTTCATGATATTATATACTATTTACTACTATATAAATCTTTTCGGTTGAACCGGTGACCCAGTGCCTTTTCCGGTTCAACGATCGGGCCGGGTCTGATAACTATGATTAAGGGTAGAATATAAAAATTCAATGTTGAGTTCATACCGTGTAAAAAAATGTTGAGTCCATACTGTTAGGAAATCTACGCGGGAACGCAGCGGAATTCAAAAATTTATTTCCTATCGACCCAAGATCGACTTCGTTTAAGCAATAAACAAACAAGTAGTAGACGGTGGTTACCTTGGTTGATCTAAAATATCGACGCATTGACCGTCTAAGGAGAGTAGTTCTGCATAGAGCCACCCAAGTGTTCGGCCTCTACCGCTTGTCCACACGAGCACCCCGCCGGAATCCCATCATGGATTGCTATTAAAAAACTCTGGTTGGTAGACCGGCCTTTTTCCCATCTCTCCAACTCTTTATAGGATGTTCTCTATTTTACACAAGAACTATGAGCTCTTGCAATTGTGTTGTACAAAAGAGCTTGACACCCACACTATATTTATAGTGTATGTGGCGCCCCAACTAGAGTGTGGAGGAGAAGAAAACATTTTTCCAATAAAATAAGTAAAATATATTTGATTGATTTATCTCATTTATTATAATATCTTATATCAAATAAATCTAGGATATTGTCAATATCTTATATTGAATATTCCCAAGATATTGTCAATATCTAATATTGACTATCTTTATTTTATTACCATAAATCAATTTACACATGTGTATATATCACATATACATAATTACAAATATAAATCTACACATATATATTTCTCACAAATGTGAACATGCATATCCTATATGCAATTCACGTGTGGTGATATATATATTCATATGTTAATATCTTATATTAATATATGGTAATATCATTAATTAAATTGCACAATCCAAGTGTATCTTATACACATTAAATGTGGCGCCCCTTTGACCAACAAATTGGCTTCCGGAATATTCTTTAATTAATATAATACTATTAATATCTTGTATTTAATTTATTCATAATAAATAAATACCACCATAGTAATTTACCACTATAACCTTTATAGTCTCGAGATAAATTCTTTCCTTATTTGGTTATCATCTATAACCACATTTTAATCCGGCTAGATGTTCATATGTGTGTGACCTGATAGGCTTCCGAATATGTTGGCCGTAGACACAAAGTGCAAATTACGAAATTGCCCTTCATACCTAACGATCACGGGATAGCGTCTAGCAACACACCGTGACCCCCAATCATCGGAAGAGTCAAATGCAATGACTACTACCTTTCATGTGAAACAGTTACCGTGTAACTTACAATCCTATCGCTGTAATAATATACATACGGTCGTTAGTCGAGTGTCAAAACATCAACGACCGTGTCTTATAATCTGGATATCTAGCTCTCTCGAAGTAACTCGTTTACTCCCATTTTGCAAAGATTCACGAGAGTTAGACATTCCTTATAAGAAGGCCATTTCGGATATTCAATCCTAATCATAGGATACGCGATTCCCGGACGACCAGTCATGTATACTCCCCATGCTTCAGTATCATACCCAATCACTACCGCATGATCGCCCCGTGGCTAGGGGAAACCTCAATAGTGTCAAAGCATGAAAATCCACACCGTGATGCCATGAAGACTCCGGTCTTAAGGATAATTACACAACCGCCACATAGTGTGACACTTATCCGTGTAAGTGGGTCAGTCTAACGTACGCATTCTCTAATACACGTCCACATACAGTCCAAGTGTCTCTACACTTCGATAGACGAGATCTATCCCTGCCCTTAAAGACAGAAGACATCTAATACGTGCTAGTCTGTTTATACTATCAATGCCCTGTTTAATAGTGCATCAGCCTAGAGACATTTAAGTATCAAACTCATTAAAGTGATTAGAGATCTCATCAACCATAATCGCCTATATATGTATGAACATAAAGAAATAGTAGAAATGATCCGACCCGGTCGGATCCGGTCCAACCCGATTGGGTTTAGGAAACTATTCCAACAATCTCCCACTTGGCCTAAAACCAATCACTCGTACACACGAGACCAAGTTGAAACACAAGAATCTCATGCAATACTCGCAACCAGCCCTAGCCATAAACGGATCTCTATCCGTGGGGACTCCGACTATCTTCATATCATGTTCCAAATGACCAAGTCAAAGGAACCGCCTCAACACACACACGGATCTTTGACGAGACCCCGGTCCTTGCTTTAAGCAATGAATCCACTTACTATATCAGCTATATAGAAAAGGTGGAAGAACCGTATAAGGTTCAGGAATGAACCTTCTAGATCCATGTACTGCTCACGCTGCGCCTCCAAGGCACTACTGTGTTTTGGCCTAGTTGTAGAATTTACAGTGACCCATATGCTAGAACATTTCCAGCTCACTGTATCACTTAATCAAAGTGATTGCAAACCCAGACAGTACCTCCCACTCGCCTTCATAAGACTCAGGATATATGTCTGTATAACTATATTTATCTGATTCCAAGTTTCGATAAACTAGGAACTCTTCCTTAACTTGTTTAAGGATATTCTCGACATTCACCAGATTTACTTTCATACTTGCTCATGACTATTCATGGACTATGAACATCCGGCAATACCTTTATGATGGTTCCTATCGTAGTAGCGAAGGAAACCTTCCATAAGCATCATCTTTCACCTTATCTTTAGGACTAACGTCCTAACATAGATAGATCTTGAGAACACCGCCGCCAGTATCCCTCGTCACGATCTATGCTAAACTCCTTTAGCATCACATCTATATAGGTAAACTATAATCTAACAGCAGTTAAATCTATCGCAATAGATTCTTATTTCCAAAATTAAGAACTGCCAATCCAAGTGCTTTCGTAAAAACCTTGAACTACCAAACATTAATTGACTGTGACATGGGGTGACAATTCTCGAGAGAGATATCCAATACCTTACTCAAAAATCGTAACACACTCCCACTATCCATCTTGCACATGGGCATATCCTTCTTTTGATTAAGTCAAACTCCTTTGATTGTCAAACAAGGAAATCGCCTAGAGAAACTTGTTTGAGTCCATAAATGGATCCCGTGGGCTCACATATCATGTTATCGTCTATGAACATTGAGCTGTTTGCCCAACGTCTTCAACACTATCATATAGCCATGATATGAAGTTATAACTGTTAGGTGTAGTGCCCGAAAGACAATTTGTGTAATTGTTTTTAATAATGGATGACATAATTTATCTCATCTTTGTTACTTGCTTGTAAAGTAATACACTGCTGCAAACCCTAAGTATATCTGTATGTAACCACTTAACTCAGTGTATGGATTACACGTGAGGATTGAGTTAGTGGTGATATACTTAAATCAAGTTAGTCCGTGGTGAACTTAATCGAGTTTAGGGTCTCTTGATTAAAACACCAATGATGCGCCTGAACACCTTAGGGTGTGACAGTCTTATCCGAATCTGCCGGTAGAGGTACCTACGTGGGGCATTTATATATGATGGCATTCATATAGGATCGGACCGATTTAATCTGAATTTCTCGATATAATTCCGTAATCGAGGAATCTTATTAAATCATTAGATGATCATGTATGGATCAACCTTAATCTCGAGGTGATCACGGGATGCTTGCTTGTCCCGGGTAGTGTTTGATGTGTTAGTTACGGTTCACTTTAATATGTGTTCCAAGCCACTTCTTATTGGCACTATCTCCGGATGAGTGAGTAGTTCTGATTTTCACGGACATGGAATCCATTCCTTCCTCAAGGGAAGAAGTAGAGAGACAATCCCTTGTTTGTTAGCCCTAAGAAAGTGATCGATCCCGGAGTTCACATTTGACTAATTAGCTACTAGTCGATATGTGTGCTAATTGATCATCGTGGGTTAATGGTAAATAAGGATAAGATATTCTCGAGTCGGGTTCACGGAGACTTCCCACTCGTAATGGGCCGATCTATGGAGGGTTAATCCGTATGTAGTGATTATATCAATGGACGCTTATTCACTCACATGGGTTGAGTATAAGTATACATCTATGATCGGAAGAGTTCGGTTCGGGTTTATGGTGGCGTAATCCCGAATTAATAATTAATGTACTTATTATGTTCGATTTAATAATTAATTAATGGAGCTACTCTGGTTATAGGTCCATGGTCCCCGATGTGGCTTCGCAATTCGGACTAGTAATCTTGTTACTTGGGCCTCATTGATAATTAATTGGTCAAGCATTAATTGATATGCATGGATATTATTTAGTTGGGCTAAATAATATTATACACATAAAAGACATTTTATGTGGGCTAAATTGACCTAAAAGTGGCGCCATTATGTGAAGAAAATAATCAGAGAGAAATTAGTTTTCTTGGATAATTATTTGACATATGATTTATCTTTTATTTGTTAAAAAATAATTCATGGAATATTGGATAATAATATGATTTATCCTAGTTTGTTTGGGATAATTATATTATTTATCTTATATTTGAATTAAGGATTAATTTGAGAATTATCTCTTAAATTATTAAATCCTTGGAGGACAAGGATTACTCTCCTATATAAAGAGAGTTCTCCTGCCTTATTTGAATGGCAAAAATTTCACCACTATGCAAAAGGAGAGAAAAATTAGTTTTTTCTTGCTGGGGTTTTAGTAGAAGAAAACTTTGAGTTTTTCTTGGTGTTGCATATCAAGGAGGTTCGTAGTATCAAGAAGGGTGTCCACCAACCGCCGTTTGGAGAACACATCGGAAGATCAAGGCGACTTTTCCGTTATTGGTAACATAATCTTAAACCCCCTTGTAGTACTTAAGTCCTTTAATTATGAATTGTGTCATATAAATCGTGATCCATCCATTTTGCGCATAGATCTAACTCGTTTAGATCTAAGAACCTGCATCCTTCATGTGGTATCGGAGCCAGGTTCCACGATTTATATAGTCATAATCGTAATTAAACGACTTAAAGGAGTGGAATTGCATGTAGGTAAATCTTATTTATTGTTTTATGCATTGATAGTGATAAATTGTTATGGTTGAAGAGATGGATTGGGGGTTGGCACTGTTTACCCGTTAGATCTATTGTAAACTCATATAAACGATGAAAATTTCGTTACATGAGTATAGGAAATTATGTAATTTATTTTTATTGCAAGTTTAATTTCCAGAAAATAGATCTGTACAGTCGCTGTTTAGTTTTGTCGTTTTCTCCGTTGTTTGAGCCGTTAAAACGAAGATCCCTCCGGTCAGAATCAAGATTGGAAGTTGATGAAAACTCCCACAAAATTTGGCGTCGATCAGAGTCCGTTTGGATGTCCGTTCATTGATGAGAAGAGGCAGCTGTAACAGAAAAACGCAGGATTCACAGAAACCCCAACTGTGACTTCCTCGATTTTCTGGAAAGTATTGGACCGTTGAAACAAATATCCGACCAGTCAGATCGATAATCATGGAGTTTTGGACATGAGATAAAATTTTAAGGACGATCGGGATTCATCTTGATCCCCGATCGGCCTCGGGAAGTAAATGATGCGCTGCTGTAAGAGTCTGTTTCAGCAGCAAGTTGGGTGGCTCACTGAGGAAGATTGACAAGTCAAAGCCCCGATCCGACCGTCCATCATGAAGTCCGAAGAATGAAGATCAGATCTGGAAAGTTTCGTCCCGATCCGAGTTCGTTTGATATGCCGATCGTCGAAGATTATAAACAGCTGCAGATTAGGGTTTTAATTTATTTTCGAATAGATTAGTTACGGGGTGCCAACGGTCCATCTCGGTGTTTATTTTCCGCACTGGTGTACATGTGTAGATTGTATGAGTAGAACCGGAAAAATTTCCATGACATGCGTCATATCATGAATTCCACTCCATATGCATACATGTAGAAATTAATTCGAGGAATTAGTTAGACATGTATAAAACACACGATTAGTTTTAATTAATTGTTTGATATTAATTAGAAACTAATTAGGTAAAAACCGAGGAACACGGGTTTTTTCAATCGTCGAGGTTGGGTGATGGATTCTCGGTGAATCCCACTCTGCGAAAAGCATAAGGAGTAAAATCCCAAACCTCGTGGTTAAGGTGTTGGATTCTCGGTGAATTCCACCTTACCTAAGACGAGATTACGTTTTTGTTCCGTAGTGTCTACGTGAAAGTTTGATGTTTAAGGATTGGATAATCACGGGCAAACAGGTTCGAAAGTGGTTTAACCACGGTTGGGTGGTCAACAGAGCTACGGCTCAATCGACTTCACCTCCACGTGTGGCGCTTGCACGGGTCCGCAATCTTGAGCCATCCGAAGAGCCACTACGGCTCAACGGACCTCTCCTAGCCTTGACCCGTCCGGCGGCCACATATGTTCTAACGAATAGGTCGGGTGGGCTAGCCCACATAACCGACAACATTCGGGCCTATGATTTATTGTTCCTTAATGTAACATCAAGTCCAAAACGTGATCAAGAAACCCACAACTTTTTCAAAATATTGAGTGGGAGCGGGAGAGGCGACAACCGACCCCACGGCCTCTACTGTTGACACAAGCAACGTGAGAGAATGGTGACGCCTCGTGCCGGCCTGGGACCGGCCTCCCTAAGAAAGGCCTTCACCGCTATCAAAATTCAAGGCTTGGTCTCCGAAAGGATAGGATTTTGGGTACTCGTCGGGTCACTGACCGACCCTAAGGCAAAGACACTCGGGGTCTACCTAAAAATCTGAGAGCAGAGGGTCACACTTATAAAGGGTATTTTTGGTAGTACCTTGGCTGAAAAGGAAAGGTGATTGACGATCACAAATGAGATGTTCGATTCTCAATCGATCTTCAATATTAATCGAAACCTCTTTGACCTACCCTAAGGCGGCACTCGAGGCATTAGATTAAATCCTTGAAACGGTAGGATAGACTATAAGTACTTAGTTTATGTTCCTAAAATTTTAGTAGTGTATGATTTGGATTTATTTTCTGTCAATTTTATTTACAACTGCAATACATATCTCTCTAAGGTGCTAGACTGCTAGTGTAAAATTGACTAGTAATGACTTCGTTAAAAAGTGGTAAGTAACTAGAACGTTGTATTTATTAATCTCACATGCGATTAATTTTTCGGAAGAGATATTTCTCTTGAAGCGTTCAAAACTTAACCGACGTAAATAGACATGTCACTCGCCGTCACTGCAAATGCGAACGAGAGACAACCGTAGTTCGCTTGAAAGATGATTGGGACGATAAAATTCTTCTAGTGAATTGTGTAGTGTCTACACGAGAAATTTTCTCGATAGAAAAATTGGAGAATCATAAATTAAAGTGTCGCTAGTTAGACGGTATTTGGAACCGATAAACTAGTGGGAGCTTTTATATTATGTTTTTCTAATTTATTAGAAAATCATCCCCACTGGGTAACACTTTCATTAGACATCCCACGCTTCACGAGTAGTGTCTACTCAAACGAATCGCTAGTTCAAGACTATTTCCTTTTAAGGAAAGTTAAGAATGGGAAAGAATGTCTATAAGTGTTAATCATCTTAACTAAAGTTTTGAGGCTAAACCGAAACATTAATTAAAGAAAGTATAGGATAAGGAAAGTGATTTCGTATCACTAACCAATGAATCCTTAGCGACTTTCTTAACCGAGTAACTTGACTCGGTGGCTTAGTTCTTTGGAAGAACAAAAAAGCTGTGCATTAATAAAGTAACAACGGGCAGTAATTTCAGCTAGAATAGTGGGAGTGATATAAGGAAATGAATTTCGGATTCTATCCTTGAATATCACAGAAAAATTTATTTTTCTGTTTACAGATTCGTTGAAACAATTGGATTCACTTTAACTCGATATATTGTTGCCTCATAGAAAGTGAATATGACATTTGTAGTACGAATCCGAGACTCGGACTTTTGTTTGATAAAATCAGAACCACTTAGAACAGCTAAATAAGAATGTGTAACACATCTAAAACTATTAAAGGTAAAAGGTTTCAGATTAAGATAAACGACCTTTCAATATCTATTAATTAGTGCATATATCCTAGAGACAAGACCTCACTGATCGCTAAGGGTGATTCCTATCTCCCAGTCTTGGAACACTATCTCAAAGGAACGATGACAAAGTTTCCTTTCAATCGCGAAAGGGTAATAGTTTTGAAGGGGTAACATAGCTTGTTCACCATGACCTTCATGGTCTAGTGAGAGATACAAGCTAGTGGGAGATTTTGAGTGGTGACATTCAATGTCGATAACAACTCAAAACACGGTTGGTTTATCGAAGAATACGAGGAGGTGTCTCGATTTTAGCAGAGAATAGAGTATTCCATGCTCGTAAATAGGCTATCGATAGTCTTGGGACTGATGCTCGGCCTGCCTCCGAGTGGAATGTTTCTCACTGAGGAAGAAACCATAGACTTGCCCTATATAGTTATTGATATGCTACAATACACTGCTAAACTCGATTAAGATGATTCGTTGCAAAATAATGGTTAACATTATTATGTAAACCGAGAAGTCTACCTAGAAGATACTAGTGAGTTTATGGATAAGGAGTGAATTCAGTTCACACCACATCCGTAAATGTAGGCATTTAGCATTTAATGCTTGAAGGTAGGACTGGGGATTTTACGCATACGTTCGATTGTGACTGTCGTGAAATATCTTAATGAGACGAGTGAAGGTTGATTATAAGATTCTTGAGATCGTAAAGTGACGGTTGAATGTCACAAGCCTTCCGATAGAATCTATAAGAAACAGCCTTAAACCTTGGAGTACGATTACCCAAAGGTAGTTACTATATGATTTAATCAGACCACGTCCAACATTAGTTGTTGGTGATTACACTGATAAATACTACTAGATCAGAATGTCAATCCACCCAAGACATAGTGGGAGTATGGTTTAACCGTTGACCCATTGTGATTTTGTGGACTTTATAATCTGCTGGGGTGATTGATAACCTATGGCTCTTGGTGGGCTGTATAGATTCTTGATTATAGAGGTTGGTTTGAAAACCTTAACCCTGTGAATGGAGTTTTGGTACTCCAGTTCTGTTCAGCCTCTTGTAGAACCACCTGAGTGTCTCAGCCCAGTGGGAGCAATTGGATCTACACGGAAAAGAGTCGAATGAATAGGAAAGTTTAAACTTTCAGCGCAAAGTTGAGTGGTATAGGGGTGATTCCCTGACAAGTAGAGAGTTAACCAGACCTTGAACTCTCTCACCACTCAGTCTTGCTAGATTTCGTTAGAAAGCAGAAAATAGGGGTGATTCCCTGAGACTTTCTTGCCGAACAACGGAATCAATTCATTCGAGCGTAGGGTTTTAGGCGAGAATGAATAAATGATTCGTTACGAAAGCGAAGATAGGGGTGATTCCCAAGACCTTTTATAGACTAACGATATCTTAATTCATTCGTAAAGAACCTTTGGTAGGAGGCTGCCATGGCTTATATCCTTTGTGGATTTAAGAGAACCTCTCGGTCATTTAAAAGTCACATGTTTTAAAATATGTGACTTGACCAAAATATTGATAAGTTTTTCGTAGACTGGATATCAATATTGGTAATGTAGTAGTAGTATTAGTGTTCATAAATGATAACACTAAAACGGTTGGAAACAACATGGGTATGCTATCTCAAGTCGGAAATCGACACGCCAAGATTCTCGTGATGAGAGAATTGGACTATATTCTAAGAATTTGATTCGGTCAAATTCACAAGAATGAGTCATTGGCTATCCCATCCGCCTTATTGGTTAAGATGATCATGCATATACGTATGCAACATTCAACGAGTAGTCCTACCTTACATCTCGTGAATGATTCTCTAAATCTCCGGATAAATAGAAAATGGGATAGAGTCTCTCTTGGATAACGGCAAGTCAGGTTATCACAAGTCAATAGTAGTCGAATCTCGGATTCGTGCATTGAAAAGCATTTTAGTACGTCCTCAAGTTTCGTTAGAGAACGAGGAATTATATGCTTGTATATTCAGGTGCAAACTTGAATATGGTTGACAACACTGATTCTGACTTGTAGTCAGATTAAGGATGATCATTAAGTTGATCTCGGGCTCAGTGTTTACTCATAGTGCTTAGAGTTTCCTTTTTGGTCTGGGAGTAATTCCAGGTCTGATAAGCCGATATCACTTCATTATGAAAACAAAGTGAAGAGATAGCTTAGAAGGATCTTCTCACCACAAGAAGTCAAAAGCATTTTGAGAGAGTACCGCTGATTGGAAGGACCGGCAACGTTTCAATCCTAAAGATCGTCTCGAGTCGACAACCTAACTAATCAGTGTACCAAGTCAAGTGCTTGGAGGGTACGGCATTGATGGATATGTCTCATCTGCTTTTAGAGCAAGTGGGAGAGTGTTGTGAATAAGATGAGAAACGGTGTGCTCTAAAAACAATCGTTGCTTGTCATTTCATGCAAGTGGGAGATTGTTAGGTGTAGTGCCCGAAAGACAATTTATGTAATTGTTTTTAATAATGGATGACATAATTTATCTCATCTTTGTTACTTGCTTGTAAAGTAATACACTGCTGCAAACCCTAAGTATATCTGTATGTAACCACTTAACTCAGTGTATGGATTACATGTGAGGATTGAGTTAGTGGTGATATACTTAAATCAAGTTAGTCCGTGGTGAACTTAATCGAGTTTAGGGTCTCTTGATTAAAACACCAATGATGCGCCTGAACACCTTAGGTGTGACAGCTTTATCCGGATCTGCCGGTAGAGGTACCACGTGGGGCATTTATATATGATGGCATTCATATAGGATGGACCGATTTAATCAAATTTCTAGATATAATTCCGTAATCGAGGAATCTTATTAAATCATTAGATGATCATATATGGATCAACCTTAATCCCGAGGTGATCACAGGGATGCTTTGCTTGTCCTGGGGGTAGTGTTTGATGTGTTAGTTACGGTTCACTTTAATATGTGTTCCAAGCCACTTCTCATTGGCACTATCTCCAAATGAGTGAGTAGTTCTGATTTTCACGGACATGGAATCCATTCCTTCCTGCGGGAAGTAGAGAGACAAATCCCTTGTTTGTTAGCCCTAAGAAAGTGATCGATCCCGGAGTTCACATTTGACTAATTAGCTACTAGTCGATATGTGTGCTAATTGATCATCGTGGGGTTAATGGTAAATAAGGATAAGATATTCTCGAGTCGGGTTCACGGAGACTTCCCACCTGTAATGGATGGGCGATCTATGGAGGTTAATCCGTATGTAGTGATTATATCAATGGATGCTTATTCACTCTACATGGGTTGAGTATAAGTATACATCTATAATCGGTAGAGTTCGATTCGGGTTTTATGGTGGCGTAATCCCGAATTAATAATTAATGTACTTATTCTCGCTCGATTTAATAATTAATTATTGGAGCTACGGTTATAGGTCCATGGTCCCCGATGTGGCTTCGTAATTCGGACTAGTAATCTTGTTACTTGGGCCTCAAAGTGATAATTAATTGGTCGGGCTAATTAATTGATATGCATGGATATTATTTAGTTGGGCTAAATAATATTATACACATAAAAGACATTTTATGTGGGCTAAATTGACCTAAAAGTGGCGCCATTATGTGATGAAAATAATTAGAGAGAAATTAGTTTTCTTGGATAATTATTTGACATATGATTTATCTTTTATTTGTTAAAAGATAATTCATGGAATATTGGATAATAATATGATTTATCCAAATTTGTTTGGGATATTTATATTATTTATCTTATATTTGAATTAAGGATTAATTTGAGAATTATCTCTTAAATTATTAAATCCTTGGAGGACAAGGATTACTCTCCTATATAAAGAGAGTTCTCCCAAGCCTTATTTGAATGGCAAAAATTTCGACCACTATGCAAAAGGGGAGAGAAAAATTAGTTTTTTCTTAGCTAGGGTTTTTAGTAGAAGAAAAACTTTGAGTTTTTCTTGGTGTTGCATATCAAGGAGGTTCGTGTATCAAGAAGGGTGTCCACCAACCGCCGTTTGGAGAACACATCGGAAGATCAAGGCGACTCTTCCCGTTATTGGTAACATAATCTTAAACCCCCTTGTAGTACTTAAGTCCTTTAATTATGAATTGTGTCATATAAATCGTGATCCATCCGCTGCGCATAGATCTAACTCGTTTAGATCTAAGAACCTGCATCCTTCAATAACAAGTATTATCTGAATAGAACTGGGCTCAGCCTTGCGGGAACATTCCCTCTAGGTAAGACAAACTAGGTTCATAACCTGGTTGTCACTGATGGAATCTAATTCAGATATTATGGCTCCTAGCCATATCTCTCAATCTTGCCTCTCAAACATTCTTTCACAAGTCGTGAGATATTCATTCTTCAAGATGAACATACCAACACCTTTTTCGTGCTTGAGGTTATCCACAGACTTACAGAACTTTTTGTGTGCACTCGAGCAAAGGTTCTACATCTCATCGCTATGTATGCCTGCTCCACGTTCCTTTGGTTGAATATCCCTTGTGGTTCTCAAACTACCTTTGAGATTTAAATCTACTCCCACTGCTTCTTTTGGAAGAAACACTTCCTCTAGAAGACAAAGATGTTTGGAGACAAACATTTTGCTCATGGACAAGTAAATAATATCCAGTGCTGCTAGCTAAGACATTCCACAAAGTTGCATATGTCGTACTAGGCTCCAAGCCTTTCTGACTTTGCCTAAGAAAACTTCAAATCATCGGTTAAGATAGATTCGACATTCCTCTTCCATAACTAATATGGAATTTATTCAACCTTTATTCTTTGGAACTCGGTTAAGTATAAGGGCACTATCCCGAAACGGGTAAGGGATACATCGCATGGCTTGCGTCACACCTTTATCATATAAAGTGTTATTTCCATTTTGGGAACACAATCTAATTGCGTATCTCAAAATGGTATCCTTCAAGCGAGAATCTTATTCCTTTCGATTTACTTCAAACACCCTTCGAGTATTAATTACTTAAATCCAATTGAATATTAATTCCTAAGTAGCTCATCAATCTCATATTCGTACTAGCTCAAACTTTTCGGGCTTTCTGAATTATGCACTTCACTGAGTACACTTGACTATTTCTAAAAATAGACGTAGAGACTAATAAACAATTATTTGTGGCATTAATTGTCACAAGCCAACAAACATCGGTATGTTCAGGCTTTAGACAATTTTTCTAGATTTTACAACCTTTTCTTAAAAGGGTATACTGGTCATCTTTAGATAAGATGCGTATCTCCCACATTATTCATAATCATATGGTTCAACATCATCAGAATGACGTTTAGTTACACGCTTCCCTTCCAGAGAGACTGTCTAGAACAACCACAAATATTAAGGATAACAGCCACACAAATATTTAGTTGAGATCATCACATATATCAACTATATAGTGACAACAATCAGTATGTTAGATTCAGTGACCTTCCAACTTTATCGGAATAACATTTATTCTTTACAATTGAATATGTCTACTAAATCCTAACAGATAACTGAAAGTATGTTCTTCATAAGAATCGGAACATAATAACATTTATTTAGTTCCCTTATCAGCTTTACTAGATCCGCATTATGGTAAGTGTTACAACGCTTGCTTCACCTTCCATATCTCAGATTTAATCTTTCTAATTTAATCACACTCTGAAGATATCATATATCTAAGAGTTGACTTGAACTTAGATAGATTTATCTCAACTCACTTGCCTAGAATAGAAACTTCAATAAGTTCTCTATTTAAGCACATGCCCTAACTTTCCTTTTTAATCCTTTAAGCACTTGAGAAATGTTTCTTATTGTAGTCTTCATAAGACTTAAGAAAGATCACAAGAGCTATGTCTTCAATTTCCTTTTATAAAGAAAATCTAAAGTTTATTAAATAGTTTATTTAACCTTTTGAATCGTATTCAAAACATTGACTATTCAATTAACCTTTAAGCAATGATATAATTAAGTCGATACTTAAATCTTACAATTTTGAAAACAACCTTTCCAAAATTAGACGTGGTCATTCTTATCCAACGTTTGAATTAATTGTCATCGTATGACTGAATGATCATATTGGATCGTATCCAATGTCATGAGCTTCCGCTTTTCATTAATAATTAAAGTCTTGGAGCACTGCATTAAATATGTAGTCTCCTTGTTTCTAACTACTATAACGGGATTGCTCGTGTCATTGCCTATTTTAAAAGGATTAAAATTACTTAACTATATTTGAGAATGTTTCTCAAAAGGTAACGGTCATAATTTGGTTTTTACTAATCGAGAAAAACATAAATACAAAAGTTTGCTAAAGAAACTACAACATAAAAAATGAAGATAAAAGAGAGTTGTTGTCTATACACGCAAAATCAAATTTGGTCTTTGGGATTATGATTTTGCTCCCACTAGTCAACTACTCCCAATTGACTTTCAAGGATTTTTCAAAATCCTTTAGTGACTGGAATCCTATCTAGTTGACTCGATCCCCGACATGGGCCGATCGACCGGATCAATTTTGACGGGTAGGTACTTCTTACCAATCGCGTCTAACGGGACTTTCAGTGGTTTGACTAGTCAACTCTTTGACAGTTCACATCGTCTATGTGATAGTCAACCTTATGTCTCTAAAATCAGACGGTCCTGACGTGGGCCAATGACCGTAAGATTCTTAGTCGAGTCGTAACCCAAGTATTCATGAGATCGATCATATCTCGATAATGACGATATACCCGTGGTAGGTCAACTCCCGACGTGGGCCGATCAGTTGGATCCGAACAAGGGCTCTTCACCGTCACTATAATATTGGGAGACATATTATAACTCGATTTTTGTTGTGGGAGTAATTTTAAATTAATTCACTTGATTAATTTCGAATTAATTCTCTTAATTAATTTATTACGGTCTCATCATGTATATCTATCTCTATAGACATACGTCCTACACATTCATCTAAATCGTGCCTAATTATGCATCTATCGTATCATATAAAATAAATACAAGCACAAAATAAATAAATGCGTAAAGTAACCGGTATGATCATGGACTTTTCCTAGGTGCGGTTTCGAATACAAACTGACGAAACCGCGGGTCACAATATAAGGGTAGCTGCAACCGCCAATAGGATCTTTAATGCGCTATCTCCAATGGGATCTTTATTCTTCTTTCTTTGGTCTCCATCTTCTGCTCCATTCTTGTTACATTTAATTCTATCTAATAAAATAAATACACCCGCTGCAAACGGGGGGAGCTTACGGGAATGGGATAAAATGCAGAAAATAAACTAGGTCACGTTCTTCATAACGGCCTAGGACAATTTTAAACCAACAGAAAAATTAAATCATTCGCATCTATCTTATCGGTCGAGTCCATGATCAATAGGGGTCCATATAATCATATTATATCTACTATATCTAATCCATACAATAACATCTTATGAAAAAGATAAAATTAAAATTTAACTACTTGCGTCTTAATTAATCAATTAACATTTAATCTATTAAATAATTTTATCCAATCAATTAACTAATTAACATTTAATTAATTAAATGATTTTAATCGAAATAAAATTAACGATTAATTTTAAATCGATTTTAATTTTAATTTTAATTAATTAGAACTATTCCAAAATAAATCAAAATTAAAATTATTTCTCTTTTGTTTTTTTCCTTTTGATTCGTAATCAAAAGGGATGTCTTTGGTTTCATAAACCAAATTTGGCTTAGTTCGCTGCCACTTTCCAAAATCAAAATTTTGAGAAGTGGCTGCGCTAAGCTTTTCCCAAATCAAATATTTGGAAGGGCTTAGCCTATTCCAAACAAAGTTTGGAAAGACCATTATTATTTTAATGTCATATGGCATCCCAATGCCCAAACTATTTGAACCATCGTAGTTAGCCACATGACGCAACTAAACAAAGCGAAATTTTAATCACAACTATGAACCATATTGAATCACAAAATACACAAAACAAAATTTGGAGCTCCGCCAGCATTGACCGGTCAACCGACTGCCGGCAAGAGTCGCCCTCATCGCCGCCGCTTGCTTGCCCGCCGCGCGGTGGTGGTGCCGCCGCCCGATCGGCGAGCACCACCCGATCTCGTTTTTTTTTTCTTTTCATGTATCACTTTTGCGAAAAAAAATCTTTCATCTTTTAATCACGTGATTTAAACGATAAAATTAACTACGCACAATAACATGCTTATTGCTTAAGCTCGAAGCTCTCTCTGATACCACTGTTAGGAAATCTACGCGGGAACGCAGCGGAATTCAAATATTTATTTCCTATCGACCCAAGATCGACTTCGTTTAAGCAATAAACAAACAAGTAATAGACGGTGGTTACCTTGGTTGATCTAAAATATCGACGCTTTGACCGTCTAAGGAGAGTAGTTCTGCATAGAGCCGCCCAAGTGTTCGGCCTCTACCGCTAGTCCACACAAGCACCCCGCCGGAATCCCATCATGGATTGCTATTGAAAAACTCCGGTTGCTAGACCGGCCTTTTTCCCCTCTCTCCAACTCTCTATAGGATGTTCTCTATTTTACACAAGAACTATGAGCTCTTGCAATTGTGTTGTACAAAAGAGCTTGACACCCACACTATATTTGTAGTGTATGTGGCGCCCCAACTAGAGTGTGGAGGAGAAGAAAATATTTTTCAAATAAAATAAGGAAAATATATTTGATTGATTTATCTCATTTATTATAATATCTTATATCAAATAAATCTAGGATATTGTCAATATCTTATATTGAATATTCCCAAGATATTGTCAATATCTAATATTGACTATCTTTATTTTATTACCATAAATCAATTTACACATGTGTATATATCACATATATATAATTACAAATATAAATCTACACATATATATTTATCACAAATATGAACATGCATATCCTATATGCAATTCACGTGTGGTGATATATATATTCATATGTTAATATCTTATATTAATATATGGTAATATCATTAATTAAATTACACAATCCAAGTATATCTTATACACATTAAATGTGGCGCCCCTCTGACCAACAAATTGGCTTCCGGAATATTCTTTAATTAATATAATACTATTAAAATCTTGTATTTAATTTATTCATAATAAATAAATACCACCATATTAATTTACCACTATAACCTTTATAGTCTCAAGATAAATTCTTTCCTTATTTGGTTATCATCTATAACCACATTTTAATCCGGCTAGATGTTCAAATGTGTGTGACCCGATAGGCTTCCGAATATGTTGGCCGTAGACACAAAGTGCAAATTACGAAATTGCCCTTCATACCTAACGATCACGGGATAGCGTCTAGCAAACACCGTGACCCCCAATCACCGGAAGAGTCAAATGCAATGACTACTACCTTTCATGTGAAACAGTTACCGTGTAACTTACAATCCTATCGCTGTAATAATATCGATACGGTCGTTAGTCGAGTGTCAAAACATTAACGACCGTATCTTATAATCTGGATATCTAGCTCTCTCGAAGTAACACATTTACTCCCACTTTGCAAAGATTCACGAGAGTTAGACATTCCTTATAAGAAGGTCATTTCGGATATTCAATCATAATCATAGGATACGCGATTCCCGGACGACCAGTCATGTATACTCCGCGATGCTTCAAAAGATCATACCCAATCACTACCGCATGATCGCCCGTGGCTGGGGAAACCTCAATAGTGTCAAAGCATGACAATCCACACCGTGATGCCATGAAGACTCGGTCTTAAGGATAATTACACAACCGCCACATAGTGTGACACTTATCCGTGTAAGTGGGTCGATCCTAACGTCACGCATTCTCTAATACACATCCACGTCATGGTCCAAGTGTCTCTACACTTCGATGACGAGATCTATCCCCTCGCCTCTTAAGAAAGAAGACATCTAATACGTGCTAGTCTGCTTTATACTATCAATGCCCTGCTTAATAGTACATCGCCTTAGAGACATTTAAGTATCAAACTCATTAAAGTGATTAGAGATCTCATCAACCATAATCGCTTATCATGGTTTCTCTATCACAGTTTAATACTAAGGACGTTATCACATAACAATTCATAACTGGTTCTTTAAAAAAACATATATATGACAACATAAAAGCCATTTTATATATGTATAAACATAAAGAAATAGTAGGAATGATCCGACCCGGTCGGATCCGGTCCAACCCGATTGGGTTTAGGACACTATTCCAACACATACAACATCAAATTAAAAGAGTTCAACGATAAATCGCCAAAAGATAAACCACAATATTTATATTCTAATCTATTACGAAACTTCTCAAAGCTCAAATGTCTAGTCTATTAGAAAAGATAAAGGTTAATGTTCTTTCAGATGCCATGAGGTCACTCCCATGTCACTCATACACATCTTCACCTACATCGCCTTCTCGGGGATGGGGGAAACAACATAATAAAGGGTAAGTATAAATATACTTAGCAAAGGGTGGTAGCACCGAATCTACATATGTTATAACACAGGGATTATCAATAGTATCACATATGTTCAAGTAACTCACTCCCCTATACTAGTCTTACTAGTAGACACAACAAACAAAGACATTAGTTACACATTGATCTAGGCACACTTTGCATGGTGAGTATGCACCATGGAAATTCCTTAACACCTCAAGGGAACGGTAGCTAACCATGAGGAATATTGCCCGCACTCTTGGTATCTAACCTTGTTGAGGGATAATAGTTCCATGTAGCGATGGAAAAATGTGTCTCACTGAAGACCAACGTGTTTTAACTTTTAGACTCTCAATTAAGTATGTATTTACATGTTTAAGATAACCACTTAGATTCATTACACATAAAGGCTTCTTAAGGAGTACTAGACTCTAGACAATTCAAAGTTACACTACTTAGTACATTGCACATAAATATTAGATTCTAATATAATATCCACAAGGCTAAGGGGTAAGGTTTCAAATGATCCCGGGTATCTCCCCGCATAAGGTCTCCACAAGGTGTCAGACAAATCCACTAGAAACCAAATCCTTAACTTTGCCACATAACAAATAGATCATGCAAGGCCGAATGAAATGTGTTCATATGCTCCCAAGTAACACGGTGCGGAGCCAATGCCACCAGAACACATACATTTCACTTTACAACTTGTAACAAGTAGGGATTTTCACTAAGGCATTCTTCGAAAAGGGATAAAACACAAAATCCACACAAACAAGGGCCGACATGTGCCTTCTGCACCATTGGTGCACGCCTACACTGGCTGAATCATGCTTTTCAAAAATATTGAGCTAGATATGCGCCTGCTGCACCCAGGTATACGCCTGCAAACACTTTTTCAAAATGATACGGAAAATTACACTACTGCATGCTAGTTACACAAACCTAGATCTAACAACAAAATAACATGAACAGATTTGTTTGAACACCTCTTTACCTCAATTTCTTGAATACAAGTTGGGATTCAAATCCAGTCATCAAATCCACCAAAAATCTAGCAACTTGATACGAATCTAACAACAAAAATGAAGTCTAATGTTGCCCGTTTCGTTGTGATCATCAAAATCGAAGATTAAATTGCATATCTTTTCCTCTCTTTTCATTCTCCCTCACTTTTCTAACTTTGCGGGCAAAAGAAATGAGATTTCGGGTTTTGGGAGTTTGAGGGTAGTTTTAGACTTTCAAATATGCCCTTATTAACCCAACACTCTTTTCCCTCACTTATTTTAAGTGGAAAAGTAGTAACACACCTCAAACCCTTGAATTGACTCTTTTACTCTTTCTTGAGTTTACGGGGTATCACAATATATGTATAGTCAATGTAGTAGAAATGAAGAAAATGGCAGAAAGATGATGAATTGGGGTGCTAGCCTTAGTAGATGGTCAGTAGTTACGTGGAAAAGGGAAAGAGAATGGAACAGATGGACGAAAATAAGGAAAACAAAGGTAAAAAATTATTACTCAGGATATATATATATATATATATATATATATATATACCAAGAAAGACCGGTTTACTAATAAATCATGATTCAAGAAAACTGATGAATAATCAGGACAAAAATAATGTAAACTTCCTAAATTACCCTCTTTTCATTTTTTGGTTTCCACTTGCATACAAGATAAAAAAAAACAAAAAACCGTAGACTACAAACAAATTAGGAGGTTTTATATAATTAATTTTTGTCATTTATCCTAACTGTCAATCTATTTTCCACGATTTTAGGAAAGCATTATCTCTATACTTTTTTGAATTGATTCTTGTAAAAAGAATGTATTTATTGTATTTGGCAAACAATTTTTCATTATTTTAGTCATTCATTATCACTACATAATTTTGATTTTAATGCGAAAATAATCTCACTTAAACTACATTGTTTATTCAAAAAATACGTTACATATATTCTTACATCCATATCAGTGTTACTACATTTTTCTTGCCGTAAGTACATCTATTTTTTTTAAATTTTTGCCAAGAATGATATATTTACTAATAAACCAGGATTCAAAAAAACTGATGATTAATCAGGACAAAAATAGTGTAAACTTCCTAAATTACCCTATTTTCACTTCGGTCCGTTATTTATTAAATTGTCCTGATTAACCACAGAAAAAAACAGTTGACCTTCCATCCTAATTATCTACATTCTTTGTCCTTCTTGTCTGTAATATCCCAATTTTTGAAAAAAAAGGGCAATTCGGTCTTTTAGCAAAAATCAGAATATTATGTTATTTAATTAAAAGATTTGAGAAAAAGAAAAAGGGATAAACAAGGATTTTCTTTTTAAGGAAAATAATTAGGTAATTGGGATTATAAAAGGAAAACTAATCCTAATTTTGACCTAGTTGTTTTTGACAAAAAAAGAGAGAGGGACGCAGGAGAGGAAAAAGGGGCGCAAGTTTTGAAAAAAAAAAGGGAGAAGGGGCTTTCGATTTTCGAGGCTAATCCGTTGCTCTTTTCAACAGACGTCTCTAGAGAGAAAGGATCACCGCGAGCCGAGGATCGTTTTGATATCAACAATCCTTAAATCCATTAACGTTTGGATTTAAAGGTTAAACTTTTGACGGGTTGAAGCTTTGGATCGTTGTACCACGCAATTTAAGGTAACGTGGTTTTCTTATCGTATGATTAAGATTTCGTAAAGTGGTAGAGCAATTTGTATGATTGTTTTTCATGGTTTTAATTTGTTTAAGTCGAGGTTGGGTTGAATTTGAGTAGAAAACGCAGTGCGTAAAAGCGTCCTCTCGTGGTGCAAGAAAAACGTGTATCTGTGCAAGAGAGAGGCTCGGTCGACCGAGCCTATCCATTCGGTCGACCGAGTGTTGGTTCATCCGTACGGATGAGTTGTGTATCCGTACGGCTATTTCTCAGTATCGGACAGCAAGTTTATCCGTCCGGACAGGGACTGTTCCAGTGCTGTTTTACTTTTTATGTGTTTCAAGCTTTATAATAGCATATTTATTGCTTAACCTTATGTGACAAAGCTCTGAATTAGATTTTGATGCGTTTAGTTCCGGCACCACATGGATTCCCTAAAAAGATAAAGTGTGGGACCGTCGAAAGCTTGGGATTTGCCTTGTGCTTCGATAAGCGGAGTTTATCGATGTGCAGTGTAATTGCTAGGGGCTTGTCCGTGTCTAGTGGTCTAAGCGAGAGTAGGAGATGTGAGGAGCTTACTTGAAAACACTAAGGTGGCTAGTTAAACATCTAATCAAACATATGTGCTAGATTAATAATCTTAATCATCATGCAATGCTCGGTAAGGCATAGTAGAATATCGCGATGTGTTCTCTGACCAGACAAAGTAGATCGTACCCACGCTTTGTCAATCGATTGGCTAGATAAAGCGTCGGCACATTCTCGCGGTTATCACACCATCGGGACTCAGATATTCCCGGGGCTACTAGAGCGTGTCTCTAAGTAGGTTGCACCCAGTTGTCCTAGTACATCCTATTACTAGGCGTAGTGCCCTTGTTATTCATGATGTAACAAACTTGAGCTAAGCTAGATACCTTTGGAACCTCATGTTATGCTATGAACATAATATGATAGTTAGCTAGGGTTAATAACGGAAATGAATTAATAAAAGACGGCGTTGTTTTTATTTCTTTATGAGATCATAGTTATACGATCTTCTACGTGCGACTGAGTACTTTAGTACTTACCCCGTTACGTTGTGTTTGTCTTCCCCTTTCCCCAAAGAAGATGAACAGGTTGCTACGGTTGACGAGTTCTTTGATGATGAAGTTTGAGATGAAGCTTTTGAAGACTTAGTTCTTTTAGTTGTCCCTTTCTTAAAACAGTTGTTTCACGTTTGAACAATGTTGTCCTTCTTAAAGGTTTAGCTTCTTTTGAGATCTTTTGGGATTTGGATGTTGGATGATTAGTTCTCTTTATTGGATTTAGTTTTTCACAAAGATTGATTACCGTGTGTTCGATCTTTTGGTTTCCCGAGTTGTTGAGTTGTTTTATCTTCCGTCGTTTGGTTACGATGTATGACGTAAGGCTTACATATATTATTGAATTTATTTGATAATATATGTGTTTAGCGCTTCTTTCCTGATAAGGACTTCGGTGTCCTGAAGTGGGACGTTACATTGTCCCTTTCCCATATATATATATATATATATATATATATATATATATATATATATATATATATACATACATGAAAATGCAGATATATGGAAAAAACAATATCTATATATATTCTGCTTTTACCTTTGTGTTTCGTCGATGATGTGCTAGGAATATCATTGTATTTAATTATGTCATACAGGTGGGATACATCATGGCGGTTGAAGATATACACATAAATTTTATTATTATTTGTGTATATTTCTTGTTATCCAGGCTAGAATGTAACGGAACTATAAGAGAATGAGAGGTGGATCGGACGGAAAAAGAAGGAAAAAGAAAATAAAGATGACCCGATCATAATTCGGTCAATCGTTTCTTGATCCAATTTAAAAATAGATTACGAGTAAAAATTTATTTAATAATATCAGGAGTTTTAGATGTTGGATTCGAATTGAAGTTTGGTTCTTTAATTCTTAAGGATTTGCGGAAATTAAAGGTTGATCAATCAAGAAAAGATGATCATGATCATTGGTGCGTTGTTTCTCGGGTTCTTATGATCAAAATAACGGTGTTAGAAAGGATATCGATCTGAGATAATTGTCTACACGGTATATGTGGTAAATATATGTTGTTTCTTGCAATTGGGGTTCGGCCTTCTTAGGTTAAAGCCTATCTTCGTTTCTTGGTTTTGTTTTGAATGTTCTTAATTGAACCAGATTATTCTAGCGCGGAACCAGAGTGTTCTTAATTGAACTAGATGTTGGACAATCTTATTCAAAAACAAAAGAAAAATTACAAAGAAACGAATAACAACAAATTCGAATTACAATTGCAAAGAAAACGAAAAAGGATATATGATCCGAGCCCTGTGTTGCACACAGTTTCCTTAAGACTAATTCGTCCCTCACCTTCGTGTGCCGTGAGTTTCAAAGGAGGCGTTAATCTCCCGGATAGAACGGATAGCAATGACAGAAGCACATCGCCTTCAATTGCTTAAGAACCTTGTAGTTTGAACTCTCAGTTTTCATGTAGAAAAGAAGTAAAAAGAAGCAGATTGCTGGTGTGTCTCTTAATCTGATCAAGAATTTTGTTTATATAGGCTTTATCATGCGAGAGAAGAGTGGAATCGATGGAATACTGAAACATGAACAAACCTCGGCATCATTATTTCAAATGATTGTCATTACAAAGAAGGAAATGGAACAGGCACAGCAGCAGCTTGGATGCCATAAGTGTTGTCAGCTGGAAGGTCTCTGAATTATCAGTATTCAGTTCAGAAAAAAATAAAGGTTCAGGTTGCAAAACCGAACCTTCACTGGGAGGCTTTGAATCGAGTTTCATTCGTGTCCGCAGGACGCGCGCTCGCACACAAGTTCAAGCCGAAATCCGGATGGATTTGCACCCCCCCTGCGTCTGCACGTAGAGAACGTTGTATTAAGTTTGGTAAATTCTTACCACTACACTAATACAACATCATATATATGTTGGCTCTTTTCCTTCCTTCCTTCCAATGTGAGAGAAATTGGTTTCTCCAATTTTCCCTTTATTACTAACACTTTCCATTCACCACTTAGGCCCAATAGGCCCAATATGACATATCATTTAACATATCCATTTTAACCATCATTTTCCAACAATCCCCACATGAATGGAATAGTGTTTAAACCCTAGCAAAGGCTCTAAGAATGAAATTGAGAGTTCAAGGGTAGATCAATGCATAGGATAGGTAGGTGTGACCTTTTGAACCTTCCATTGATTAAATATGTTTACTTTACTGGCTGACTAGTAGACGCGATGTCCTTGAACTATTCTGCTGTTGATGTAAATGATGACATATAAACCACACTGCATCTACCTATCAACATAGGTTCTTGCGGTTATGTCCATTTTGACCGTGGACATCTGCCTGGTTCAGCAAGAGTTTCTAAGAATTGCGCCCTCACAATTCCCTTTGAAGCGGCCCCTCTTCTCTCTTACATAGGTGATTCTGTAATTCAGAATTTTCTCAAAATATTCTTCTTACACAAATCATTAAAAGCTCTTCTGTGAGCTTATCCTCGTTCAATCTCATTGTTTCGTCATCTTAGGAATGAGCTTGAGGGTTACCCCCCACAGTGACTTTACTTTGGCAATTAGGTTTTCCCATTGAACCAAGATCTTGGGATCTCCAATCTACAAGGTTGGGTTTTCCTTCGCAAAAGTTTTATTCCATGGGCTTTAGTCCCATTCCTCTTGATGATTTAGCAACTACCTCTCTATTTAACCCTTTGGTTAGCGGATCCGCAAGATTATCCTCTGACTTAACATAGTCTAAGGTAATCATACCAGTTGAGAGTAGTTTTCTAATGGAATTATGTCTTCGGCATATGTGCCTAGACTTGCCATTATACATTATATTCTCAGGCTCTTCCAATCGATTGATCATCACAAAGGAATACATATTCCTGGCATCGGCTTCGCCATTGAGGAATATCCTCAGAATTGATGCAACCATTCTGCCTCTTCTTCACATTTATCCAATGCCACAAACTCATATTCCATTGTGGATCTGGTTATCACTGTTTGTTTGGAAGATTTCCAAGACACGGCTCCACCGTCTAATGTGAATACAAAGCCACTTGTGGATTTTGAATCCTTTGAATCTGAAATCCAATTTGCATCAGTATACCTTCTATAACAATTGGTTCTCTTGTATAGTGAAGGCCATACTTACGAGTATATCTTAAGTATCTCAGTAACCTCACTATAGCTTTCCAATGTTCATGACTCGGATTACTAGTATATCTACTTAGCTTGCCAACAGCGTAAGCGATATCCGATCTAGTACAACTCATTAAGTACATTAGACTTCCAATGATCCTTGCGTACTCTAATTGAGATACACCCTCACCTTTATTTTTGAACAAAGGTTGACTTTGATCTATTGGAGTTCTAGCTTCATTTGAGTCATCTTTATTGAATTTTTCCAGATTTTATCAATATAATTAGATTGACTCAAAATGAGACCATTAGAATTTCTTGTAATTCTAATTCCTATTATCATCTCTGCTAAACCCATATCTTTCATTTCAAATCTGGCGTTTAACATATCTTTGGTAGATTCGATCATCTTATCATTACTACCAACTATCAAAGATGTCATCCACATAAAGACATAAGATGACATAGCCATCTTTTGTTTCTTTCATGTAAATACATTTATCACATTCATTGGTTTTGAACCCTTTTCAAGCATAACATGATCAAACTTTTGATGCCATTGTTTTGGTGCTTGTTTTAAGCCATATAATGACTTAACCAATTTACACACTTTCTTATCTTGTCCTGGACTAGAAAAACCTCAAAGTTGTTCCATGTAGATTTCTTCTTCTAAATCTCCATTTAAGAAAGCGGTTTTCACATCCATTTGATGTACTTCTAAATTACGCAAAGCGGCTATAGCAAGTACCATCCTAATGGAAGTTATTCCCGTCACTGGAGAATATGTGTCAAAATAATCAATACCTTCTTTTTGACTATAACCTTTTAGTCTGGCCTTATATTTATCAATAGATCCATCAGGTTTCACTTAATTCATCTGTCTCTATCATATAAGTGATAAAATCTTCACCAAAAGATTTTTCACCCTCGACCTTTTGCTTCTTCTTGGCTCAACCTCGGTTGGCTCTTCTTCATTTACTTGTTCGTAGGGTGATCCTCGAACATGAACGCTTTAATGAACTAGGTTCATTTGTTTTAGCCGAAATACATTCTCAAAGAATGATGCATTTCTCGATTCCATTATCGTATTTTTATGTATTTCAGGATTATCTGACTTATACACAAGAAATCGATAAGCACTACGGTTGTGTGCATATCCAATGAATATACAATCAAGAGTTTTTGATCCTATCTTTACTACTTTGGGTGTAGGTACGAGCACCTTTGCAAGGCACCCCCACACTTTCAAGTATTTTTAAGAAGGTGGTTTACCTTTCCACAGTTCATAAGGAGTTTTCTCTTGTTTCTTTCGGGATATCTTATTTAAAAGATAATTGCTAGAAAGGATAGCTTCCCCCCACAAGTTTTGTGATACTCTGAACTCAACAACATTGAATTCATCATTTCTTTCAATGTTCGATTTTTCCTTTCAAAGAACTCTCGTTCGATTGTGGTGACCATGGCGCGGTTATTTCATGAATAATCCCATGTTCGGCACAAAAATCACTTAGTGGTGCCAAATATTCACCACCTCACGCCTCGCGAGTATTTTGATCTTTTTCCATGTTGATTCTCAACTTCTTTTACGAATAGAATAAATTTATCTATCGCTTCATATTTTCCTTTTAACAAGTATACATAGCAATATTTAGTGCAGTCATCGATAAAGGTAATAAAATAATTATTTCCGCCTCTCGATTGCACAATTTTAAGATCACACACGTCGCTATGTATTAGTTCAAGTGGTTGCGTATTTCTTTCAACATTTTGAAAGGACGCTCTTGTTAATTTCGCTTCAACACAAGTTTCACACTTATGTTCTTTATCAATTTCGAATTTGGGGATATATCTTAGACTTATTAATCTACGCAGGGAATCGTAATTAACATGTCCTAGTCTACCATGCCATAAGGAAGGTGACTCAACCAAGTAAGCAGAACCAGCAATATTATTATTGATATTGTTTGGCCTAACAGCCATTACATTCATCTTGACCATGCCATTACATGCATACCCCTTACCGACATACATACCACTCTTAGTTAAAGTAAACTTGTCGGACACTAAAACAAGACGGAAGCCATTCTTATTCAATAGCACTCCAGACACTAGATTCTTGCGCATATCCGGGACATATAGCACATTCTTCAGAGTTAGATGCTTTCCAGAAGTCATCTTCAGAATTACTTCTCCTTTTCCAGCTATAGCAGAAGTAGCCGAGTTTCCCATGAACAAATTCTCATTACCTTGAACCGACTCAACGTAGTAAACACTTCCTGTCCGAGCATATGTGCCTTGTAGCTCCTGTGTCTACCCACCATTCTCTAGGATTTGAATCCATCATGTTTACTTCTGACACAACGGCACAAAGATCACCATCTTCCATGCCTTGAATAATATTTCTTTCAACAATATTATTCTTTGGTAGCTTTTCAACAAAACATGCAATTTTAAAAGCCTTACTAAGCTGTATATTTTCAGCTTGAACGTCCTGAAGAATCATCCCTAATTCTTCGATCTATTCGATGAGTGGTCTTGAATCCACCATCTTGTATTCCAACAACCGTCGAGCTACACATTTCTTTGATTCCGTATTGGTAGCCATTTCTAAAATTTAACACAAAAGATTAAATTTCTTTTCAAAAATTTATAGAACAATCTTTAATTGAACTATATTCAATTCAACAAAAGATTCGTTTAGAACTCGTTTTATTGAACCACTGTCGTCTTAAACCCAAAACAGCTTGGTTTTAATAATCAGCTCGTTTTTAATAAACTAAACAGCTTGTTTGAATTCAAATCGTTTAAGAAACTGAACAACTCGTTCAGAGACTAAACAGCTCGTTTATCAAACAAGTATTCAGCCAGCTTGTTTATAATTCAGCTTGATTCAACCAAACAGCTCATTTTTACACAGCTCGATTCGCTTTCTTCAAGTACGGAAAATCAATCACAAAACGTATGAATAGCTTATTAAGATCAAAATCGTTCAACACAAGAACCACTTTCGATTCAACACGCTTATTGAAATCTGCTTCGTTCTTAATTTTTTTTTCCGTCAATGAACAAGAATTATCGAATTAGTCTTAAGATTGTTGGACAATCTTATTCAAAACAAAAGAAAAATTACAAAGAAACGAATAACAACAAATTCGAATTACAATTGCAAAGAAAACGAAAAAGGATATATGATTCGAGCCCTGTGTTGCACACAGTTTCCTTAAGACTAATTCGTCCCCTCACCTTCGTGTGCTGTGAGCTTCAGCAGGACGTTAATCTCCTTCAATTGCTTAAGAACCTTGTAGTTTGAACTCTCAGTTTTCATGTAGAAAAGAAGTAAGAAGAAGCAGATTGCTGGTGTGTCTCTTAATCTGATCAAGAAGTTTGTTTATATAGGCTTTATCATGCAGAGAAGAGCTGAATCGATGGAATACTGAAACATGAATGTACCTCGGCATCATTATTTCAAATGAATGTCATTACGACAGGAAATGGAACAGTACAACAAAGACTTGGATGCCATAAGTGTTGTCAGCTGGAAGGTCTCTGAATTATCAGTATTCAGTTCGGAAAAAAAAAAAAGAACTGATGGAATACGAAACATGAACAGCCTCAACATCATTATTCCGAAATGAATGTCATTACAACAATGAAATGGAACAGGCACAGCAGCAGCTTGGATGCCATGAGTGTTGTCAGCTGGAAGGTCTCTGAATTATCAGTATTCAGTTCGAAAAAAATAAAGGACGCGTGCGCTCGCACACAAGTTCAAGCCGAAATCCGGATGGATTTGCACCCCCCCTGCGTCTGCGCGTAGAGAACGTTGTATAAAGTTGGTAAATTCTTACCACTACACTAATACAACATCATATATATGTTGGCTCTTTTCCTTCCTTCCTTCCAATGTGGGAGAAATTGGTTTCTCCAATTTTCCCTTTATTACTAACACTTTCGATTCACCACTTAGGCCCAATAAGCCCAATATGACATATCATTTAACATATTCATTTTAACCATCATTTTCCAACACTAGAGTAGAGTAGACACGTATGCTTGCGTGCATTCACATTTATTTAATTAAAGTAGACATAAAGAAGATAATCCGGTTGCATCTCATGGCTTCAATTTATTAGTCTGTAACAAAGTTATTTTGTATAAGAATTGTTTTTAATTGGAATTTATGAACTAACTCTACTAATGATTATCTTTTCCGGTTGGTAATCATGATTCGACGTATTGATGATTCTACTCGATGATCTCTACTAGAGTAGTCATGATAGCTCACCCTTATTTCTTGTTTCCAGTTGCCCCAGGAAGATATGCAGGAAATGATGATTGTAGAATCTTGATGATCGAGGATCTATACGATGGATGCGGTTGAGATGATTCTTTCTTTTTATAAGATTAGTATTGACACATCATAAGGAAGGAATAAGGTTTTTGTGCCGTTTGGGTTTTATTAAGTTACTTGTATTGTGTTTTCCCTTTGGATAATAGAGTTAGCAGCAGTGATCTTGTTCAAGAGGCCGGTTTGCAAAGAAATGTAACATCTCTTCCATCACAGTAACAAATAAAGCTAGTCGCCACAAGGATGGCATTCATGAGCAGTTTGTTGTTATCGAGTAAATTATTTATTAGTCTTTTGCTTCCGCATTTTTGTGCACAATTTCAACGCGACTTTGGAGAGACAGCTAAGTTTCTAGTCGTAAAAGTCTCTACCCACTGCACTTGCCCTCGCTCTACTCTTGGCACTAGCCTCAGAGTCTAGTCTAATGCCTCTATCTAGCAAACAACAATTTTTCTAAGTGATGGGGAAGAGGACCGAAACATGCCACTAAAAGACTCTACTGTGACAAAGATAGGATGTCATGAGTGCAGAGGAGGTAGGATGGGCAGTTAATCAGATCTAGTATGGATCGTACATAGACGGTAGTTGGAGTCGGCGGCTCGATCTCCCAAGGTTCACTCATCTAATCAGATTCAATAGGGTGACATGTCCATTCAAGATTCACTTATCGGACACATGCTGAATGTCTCGATCCTGTTGTGGACACGACTGGTGGGACGGGGTCGTTACAAGATCATATGCGTCTGTCGTATGATATCATACCCCATAATAGTATGCTGTATAGAAGTTGTGCATGAGACTGGAGTTAGAAATGATGGTAGACAAGGAGCGCATCCGCGAGACGAAAATGTGCGCTCTCTATAATAATAATAATAATAATAGACGGCTTCTATCGGCACCACAAAAATACTCACGTAACCACTATTACTCTCGGCATCCTAAAAATCACTCTTGGCACCACATTGAATATTTATTATTATTTTAAATAAAGACAACGTCGGCGGCGGACACTGCCTTTGCTTGCGATATGGCGTAAGCAAATCGGCGTTGGTTTTTAATCCAAACATCAATGACAATCGATTTTACTGATTATAAATGTGTTATTGGTATAAAACGTCGACGACCGACGTGAGCGGAAAAAAAACATAGTGGGCTCGATTTAACATAACATGGTGTCATAAAGAGATTTGATAGTGTGAAAAAAATAAATGAAAAATAAAAATAAAAAAACAAATATCAATAGTAAAATGATGATACCAATAGAAGTCGCCTAATAAAATATACGGTATTCTTAAAAGTAGTAGTATGACATCATCAGCTTTTCTCTTGAAGCTTTCTAACAAATAATAATGATTTGAATTTGATTGCACATTTTACATGACATTTGACATTTACTGCTTTACATCCAACAAAAGCCGCAGGATCTCAGTGCATAAAACACTTTTTTGCAATATAGCAACGTTAACTATGCCAAGGTAAAAATAAAATTTAAAATAAAATAAAAATATATAAATAAAAAATAAAAAAATAATAAAAAGGCCTTCATCACCTTGAAAGCAAATATACCCACAAAAATCAAAAGTATATCATCAGCAAATAATATGTATAACTTATTAAAAATGAAGAAGAATCCAACAATTCCGATTAGGCGGATATAGTGTAGTACATATCAAAGAAAATATCTCCCATGTTATTTTTCTAATCAAATTACAAAGCTGTTGGTAAAAATGAAATGCACAAATATAATAATTGGAGGGGGGAGGGTGTTTCTTCAATCACAGGCTACAAGACAATTTACAAAAGCCGATTCCCAGTTAAACAAACGGCAGCCCTCAATTTCTTTTTTTTTTTTTTTTTTTTTGTGTGAAATTCAGCAAACAAGTTGTCACTATTTCCTTAAAACTTGTCTCTCTCTATAAGTTCTTAATACATTTATAATAAATAAAAATCAAAAAAAAAAAAAAAAAAAAAAAAAAAAATTCACCTTTTTTCTTTTCTTTTCTTCCAGCCCAATAATATAATCATCATGTCAACTGAACAGCAGGAGGAGGAAGATTACCTGGGGGGCATCTTTGACGACGTGGGCGTCTTGTTGTCTTCCCCCACCCTTCAAGACTGGCTTCAATGCTACTAAGTTGCTGTACCAATGGAGTAGTAGTGCACAAAACACTCGTAGTTGCGGCTGCTGCTGCTTTTTCCACCGCTACTGCCGCCCGTCGCCGCCTTCCCCTGCCACCGCTATTACCATTACCATTTCTTGCAGCACCGTTCCTCCTTGTGGATCCTGAACTCCACGTTCGCCCTGTAGCTTTCATTAGCCCGCTAAACGTTTGAATGTCTTCGGTTACTTCCTGCCTTGATAAAGAAGCTAAACCAGGAAGAATATCCCTCTGGAAATCCCGCCTTTGTCTTCCTCTTCTTGTCTGTCCCCCCCTTCTACCTCTGTTGTTAGCTACTGATTTCGAACCACCTGATTCTTCCATTTCTTGCACTTCATGAACAAATGGCTGAGGCATATAGTCTTCTTCTTTTGTTTCCTCAAGTTGTAGAGTCATTATCTCAAATTCATCCATTTCCATCCCGATACGAGAATAACTCTTCATTTCTTTGCCGCCGCCGCCGGTTTGTTTAATAGTAGTATTTGAAAAGGTACAGATCGCATCAGCAAACCATGCAAGTGAATCCTCAAGAGGATCTGATGATGATGATGATGACAATGACATTATAGCTTCTGCTGCCAGTGCCAGTTGAGCAAGATCATCATCTGGTACTTGCTCAGGTTTGGGTTCGACCGATTGTAAGGAGGATTCTTCATGATTCGGATCCTCAGGAAGCAGATCATCATCATCAATATCAAGAACAGGAGCTTCAAGATCTATGTCAACAACTATATTCTTGTTGGAAGTTTGTGTTGCAAAAGAAGATTCTATCGGCACTTCATCCACATCCTCATCAATGCAAGAGTTCAAATCAAAATGAATTCTTGAACGAGTGACTTCTGTCTCCATTTCTTCTTCTTCTTCTTCTTGACAAGCCAAGTTTATATCGATCACTCTCCTCTTGCCCCCTTCAGTTGGAAGTTCTTCTTCGTGATGATGATGGGTGACTGAGGTTGGAACAGAATCAGCATCTCTACAGACATTGGCAGATTCCATCCTACTACAACTTGGCTTTGCTCTTATAAGCCAAGGCAGAGATTCTTCTAGACACGACGCTTCAGAGTTACGTTTCTCGTTTATGATTTCAACATCTCGGGTCAAGATTTCTTCATTTAATAAACACTTGGAATGGACCACATTCAAGTCCATGTCTTTAAAAGGCTTTACGTTCATATAATTGGCGGCCCCGCCCTTTAATACCGCCTCTGGTTTATTATGATCATTATCCTCCCCCCAATTGCGGCCCAAATGACTAAACCGAATAGCCTTAGATCCTGAAGAAGACCCATGATAAAATCCATTAGCAATTGGTGGTAGATCAACTGAACCTGGAGGCAAACTTGACCTTCCATTAGACTGCCACTTCTCTCCCAATATGCTATGGCTTAAAGGCGATGATTGTGAAGTCTTACCTAAATTAGTGGATGAGTTATTCATTGAAGGGTATACATGAAACAAACCCGGATTCTCAGTCAAGCTACCTGTTGGCTTACCCCAGGAAAATGCAGAGTGAGACCAAGAGTTGGCAAGCTCTGAAGGATTCATGTATGGAGACGGATGTGCTGCCTGGCGCGATGTCATGATCGAGTCCAAATGGTTAATATTTGGATTGTCATGAATTCTATCAGGGGCTTCCGGTACGAGCTGTTTTCTCTCTCTGAAAATCAGCCACGCTGTGATCAGTCGGATGAATGTTAGAAGATTGGTAATGAACCTTGCTTAGCATAACTTCTGGAGGCTTTGAAGCCAAAGGTAACTGATCTTGCTCAAGGCTTTGAGGTGTTGATATCATGTTATTGTATTTAGGACCTGCAACCGGAAATACAGCTCAATATAAGTCATCAATGTAATAGAATGCAAATGAAACTCTAATAAAACAAAAGAGTGGTTTCAGCATATTCTCATTTGATTAGTAATGACAGAAGAAAAGACAAAAAAAATATTCATCATCCAACATTTCGATAAACTCGCTACACTGTTTTTGTCCAACTATTGGGTGTTGAAAATTCTCTCTGTCCCTTTTCATAATTCAGCAAGAAAACGATTACAGAAACGTAAAATCAGTTTCCTGCATTTAAGCACAGGAGTAAAAATAAAAGAACCTCAGATATTGCAAAAAAAAAAAGAAACAAGCTTTTAACCTTAATACGCCGTGTACTTCCCTGAAAGAGAAAATACCTGATTCATACATATCACAGAGCCAATCTCTCCCCTTTCCCTTGAGGGGGACAGACGCACCATCCCAATTTCTCCGGTGAACAACATTTTGCACGTTTTCTGTTTGCATTTCAAGAAACTGTGCATTTGGGTTTACAGAGTTGCTTCGACCTACACCACGTTCTCCATGGTTTGTGGCAGAACCAAGGAGATAGTCGACAGACGATGGAATTCTTCCATCCTCGGCAAGAAAAGGTTCATTCAGATCAGCCAATCTCATTGAGCTTCCCCGGCACGATCCAGATGTTGAAACATCCCTCTTCTGCCAATCACCGTTGCAACCATTCAAGAAAAACTTGTCATGCTTCCCAGCTTTTTCTCCATTAGCCAGAGAACTTATAACGTTAGACATGTTACTGCCATGAAACGGCTTTTCCTCTGCCGTATCCAACAAATATTCATCCGCCGGTAGTTGAAGATCAAACAACTTTTTCCTCACCTTTGAAGGTCTACACTCTAGCACTTCACAGTCCTTAGAGGTAGATCCACTAGCATGAACATTACCTCCTTTTTTACAACTCATTGGAGAACTTACAATATCGACTCCTGACATAGAATGCATCATAGGATGGCCAGAATTCACCAAAGGGAAATGAGGAAATTGCCATTTTTTGGTGTCTCCATGTAGAATTTGAGAACCTCGAAGGCTTGAGGAAGATGATGGCTCGATCGATGTTTGACGTTTATGCAATTCTTTCTTCCTAATATCCTCCATCATGTCCCTTTGGATCCTATAGAGCCGATGGAGCTCATAGACCTAGGATGTGGGAAATTCATTAAGTCAAAAAGAAAGGTGGTTTTCATGTAATAAAGAATGAGAGTGACAACAAAAGATCTACAATATGACGCAAAGCGTAAATCCCAGAAAAGATACTAGCATGCATATTAAGTGAATTTGTAGAAGCAAACAATAACATATACAATAATAATACACCCTTACCTGATTTCTGAATATTGCCTCATGCTCGAGGATTTTCTGCTTTAGTGTGTCCTTATCATACTCAGCACAGGCATCAGTCATGCTCCTTGGCATGTATCCATTATAAAATTGCCCACCCGTTAAAGTCTTATCTCCATAAAACAGAGGCCAACTGCTACTGTTAGAATCCTCATTAAGGTCCCTCATCGAAAAATATCCTGGAAGATGGCTTTTGCATTGAACTTGTGATCCCATGCCTGCTAATAAGTGCATATAAGTCGATCAAAACTAATAAATTCTTCTACTAAATTATCAGTATCCATATTTTTCATCTTATTGAAAATAAAATAATCCAGAAAAAACATATTAACGAGGATTTTAATTATTACTATAACAATGAATTTCAAGTTAAACAACTAATGACAGTGGCACCAGAAAAAAAATGTTGAAGGATTCAAACAATGACAGCACAAAAATATATTTAAAGATAAAATTAAAAAAAAACAAGAAAAAAAAAAACCGTTAGCAGGCAATTTGTGAATGATAACATGAATGTATTCGCCTTTTGCTGCATAAAACACACTTCAAGAAGGCTGATAAACTTTCAGCTTTATAAGCTTGCAAATGAACTCTAGAACATCAGTCTTTGAAACAAGCAGCTTACTTACCAACACAAAAGTTATAAAACAAAATAATATTAATATTAATATTACTACAACTACTACTAATAATAATAATGCACTCAATACTTCGGAAGAAACAAATTCAGAAATTCTCAAACGATATTATCCTTCCATGAGAAAACACCTAGAGAAAAGGTAGACACACAAAAACAAAAGATAAAAACAAAAAGAAAGAAAAAGAAAAAAAGACAAAGAACTAAAGAGCTATGAATGCATGTGGTTATGTACAGGCAAACCTCATGAAAGGCTACAAACTAATATTCTTTTATAGGAGACCATTTTAGAGAAAAATGTAACCATATAAGGATGTGAAATCACTAATATAAGTTTCATATTACAAGAATCATGGTAGTATACATAGGTTTTATTCCATTCATATGGCAGAAGCTTGGTTTTGTTAGCTGGGGAGTGGTAATATGAGAAGAGAACTACTACGAGTGAACTACATCCGCATTATATCTTTCGATCACAATGACTAAAAATGAGACTCCAAACAAATTTACTGCTAATAACGCTGCATAACAATCTCGAAAGAACTTTAAAGTGAATCTTACAGAACAAATTGAAAAGAGATAAACATTTAATAATACAAATGATAGTAGTAGTAGTAGTAGTAGTAGTAGTAGTAGTAGTAAGAAGAATAGAAACATACTCAATGTCCCAATTACTCAGCTTCCAAATTAAAAGGCATATATCAGTTAAATCAAGCAGTATTGAAGAAAGCAGAAGCAAAGCAGTATGGTTGCAAACAAGTCTCAATCTTTCAATTACATCTGGAATTAATATAGGAGAATCATCAGCAAGACAAACAAAAAATGAACTCTCACAAAACTGAAGTAATTACCTGATTAATAACTTGCCAAAAATGCAAACACTTAGAAATGCAGACTCAATTGCAAAGCCCAATAATCCAAAGAAAAAAATCCCAGACAAAGAATCTCAATCAGAAACATAATTCGGGTAATTTATCAATTAAAGTACGAAGACAAAAACCACTTTTTGCTTCAGGAGAAAAGCTCCTTTGTACAAATAATAAAAAAAACCCAATTAATTAGACATTCAATTCGAAACGAAAGAAAAAGCGAAGAAATTTTTTTTTACCTTAGACCCACATCCTGGAACCTCTTCTACCCTCACGAGCCCCTCTTAGATTGACTCATTCCACGGTACCTCTTAAGTACCCAAATGATGAAAATTCAGACAGAGACTGTCACTAACAAGAAAACAAAACGGACAACGAAACAAGAAAAATAAAACAAGAGCAATTATCAAAATATCAACCTACAAAAGTAAACGACAAAGTGGGCTGTTCAGTAACACCATTGAAGAAGCTCAGATCCTAATCAAACTGAACAAGATTGCAGATTTCGATCTGCTGGCCCACACCATCTAGTCCCTCTACAAACAAAGAACTTTTTTTTTTTTTCTTTATAAGAGAGAAAAGAGAGACCAAGAATGAGGAAGAAAAAGATTTTACTAAAAAAAAAAAAAAGACTGGTAGAGAGATAGAAGAGATCCCAGATAAGAAATCTTCACACAAACAAACGACCTTCTAAGAACAGTGACATAAAATTTGTCAACATCCGGTCCCTTTTTATTCTCTGCTTTTTCTTCAACTTCTCTCTTTCTCTCTCTTACTGTGTTGATTTTTTTTTTTAATATTAACTTGTTTTCCGGGCAACCAAAAGAATTGGGGCATAGATTCTCTCCACCTTCCTAGCTTAAGTACAACAAAAACAAAAAATTATTTATATATATATATATGAATTTTTTTTTGTTCTTTTTTGAACAACACAATGAAATACTTCAAGTCCATAAATAAATATAAAAACAAAAAAAAAGTCCATAAATAAATATAAAATTGCTACATGAATTGTATTGATATGAGCAACAGAAGCAGTTTCACAGGTACTTCTTGTGTCTCCACATATGATGAAGTGACATTTAAATAAGTCTGGACCACCCAATTTGAAACCAGTTTAAAAACAGATGAATTATATCATTTCACGCGGATACACTCCGCATCTGGTGGGTGCACCCAAAAACTTTCTCACTTTCACAGCTAATCATACCATATTAACGTAAGTTAATGTAATGTCAATGACCAATAGCTGAGGTTTTAAATTAAATCCTGGTATCAATTAACATACGTTTTTGCTCAAAAAAAATTATGATATGTTTACGTTTATTAGAGAAATTATAGAATCAGTTCAGTGTAGCACCCCTTATTTCATGGCAGGTCATGTCAGATCTCGTATTTTTTTTGAGTACCACGTTCAATTTTCAACGGATCCGGCCTGGCCGTGCAAAATGCCATGAGGTCCAACAAGGCCACATTGAATTTTAAAAAAGCCCAAGACACTCATCCACGTTGAATTTGTAACGGGTACATCTGAAGCCCGTTCAAATTTGAACAGGCCCGCCCAAAATCACATGAGGAGAAGGGTTATCAGCCACGATTTCAAATGGTATGGGCAAATCGTTAGATTTGACACAGGGGTAAGTTCGCCTCGTGCAAAAATTGAACGGGCTCGGCTCGTTCAATTCAAATTTCCTATTATCTGAATTGTTTCTCCTTTCTCCACCACATTTGTTGAACAAAAAAAACGCAGAATATGACGGATGACGGAGGAGCAGGGTGTAAATTGAGCGGGGAAGGTGAAAATTCAATTGGGAAGTGATTCAAGCGTGGAATTGTCTCTACATTACAACCTATATCATCACACAATGGCCTTTTTTCCTGAAGACGACGCGTCTCTTGTAAGCCATTTACAGTGTTATTAGGTTCAATTTCGATTTTTTTTTTGGAATTCATGGAATGCATGTATGATAGTGTTATATGTATGATTGTGTTATATTTTTTTTTATTCGAATTCATGTATGATAGCGTTATATTTTTCATTGGATTTCATGTATGATAGTGTTATAGTTGTTTATTCGAATTCATGTATGATAATTTTATATCTTTTGATGTGAATTCATGTATGATGATGTTATAAGTATGATAGTGTCATGTGTATCTATATATTTTGTGATAATTGTATGATATTGTAATGTGTAGTATTTTATGATATTGTAATGTGTAGAATTGTATGTTATAGGTTGTTTTGAAAATGAGTAGTATAAATTCCTTAATTTTGAAATGTGTCGTATTGTATGCTATAGGTAATTTTGAAAATGAGTAATATAAATGTGTATAATGAAATGCCTTATTTAATTTTGAAATATGCAGTATGAAATGGCTTTAATTTTGAAATAACACCCGAATAAATAAATTGTTACGGGCAATTACAATGAAATATCCATAATTTTATAAGAAATAAATCAAGATTTAAAAGCATGAAACATACAACAAATAAATGTTGTTTGAAATTACAATGAAAATCTCGATCTATTCTATGGTACGCCTCGACCTAATGAGGTTCTTAGAAATGCATGCTTCCCTGGGTGTTTTCGATTCCTTATGATCCGTTGTGTCGGCCTAATCCACAAGCATTGTAGTAGGGCTCCTTATATAGCGTAGTTCGTAGAAATTTTCATTAAGTCTGCTCAATGGAGCAAATCATGCCCTAGGTGGGGATCGGCTGGTTAACTTCGATCACCCACCGCAGTCGGCCAGGGCGTGACGGAGCTCAACTAGCACAGTTGGTCGGCTAAGGGACTCACTCAGCAGTCGGCCTGAGTATCCACTTAGGAAAAATAGCCTACGTCATAATCTATCAGATAAACATGCAAATAATCCTTAGCCATAGAGGCTCTGATCCTTTCATTTAAACCACCGTTAAAACCTCGTGATTGTCTCCTACAATCAAGGAGATTAAACCGTAATTATCCATTCTTTAGGGAACACAAAATCAGAGTCCAACAAGGACCTGGCCCATGCAGGCCTAGGGCACAAGCCCCTCTATATAAATAATCCCTAAAGAACTACAGAGACTTGATGCCTGATTCATACACATGATACATAGGCAACTTGAGATACAACGTCTCAGGCTCAGTTTAAACATCATACAAACCACCCCCCGTTCACATCTCTTCTCATTTTTAGATATTGGATAAATTGTCACTTGGATAATACGACCCAGATTTGTTACCCGATGAGAACCAACATCGTCAATTGGCGCTTAGAATAAGGTCTTATTGACAATCTTGTTCAAGGTTCTGCTATCATATCATCAGGGTAAAAACACGACAACAGGTGGCAAATGGCCAGAACGATGGAGATGCCACTACCTCCAACTTAGGCAGTCAAAATCAGGAACATGAGGAAAGTGCCCTCAATCTTACTCAACAAGCATTGGTAGATCAGTTGGTGGCTATGGATGCCGCTACTAGACATGCCATCCTCAAGGCAGCCACAATAGATGAAGATGTGGAGGAAGAGGATTTAGAGGAAAATGAATTAAAAGAGGAAAATCCCGATGAGAAGGATGTGCAGGAGAAAACACCCCTCCCCTCCAAAGCCTAAACGAGGCAAGCAGGACGATCATGCATACTCTTCAAATTGCAGGAAACAACTACTTGATCCCCGAGCTATGGACGCAGTGAGAGCAGAGCTAGTTATCATATTGGAAAAATGATCAGTGGATCTCTCCCTCATATCACCGTTCACAGAGTAGGTGGAAAACTATCCCCAACCTACGAGGTTCAAAGTGCCCAAGCTGGAGCCGTACCATGGAACCAAGGATCTGCAAGATCGCCTCTTTCATTATCTCATCCATATGAATCTGGATTGCGCTTCGAATGAGAAGAAATGCAAGGCCTTCACTGTATTACTTACGGGCCGATCCTGAGAATGGTTCAGAAAAATCCCAGCAAGGACGATCTCCAACTTTGAGGTGGTGGGAAAGATGTTTCTTGATGCTTTTATCACGGCCAAGCCGTTCCACAGGAACGTCATGCACCTGCTCACTCTCAAGCAAAATAAATACGAGACATTGTTGCAGTATTTGAAACGATTGAATGAGGAGTCTACGCAGGTACGAGATGCGGACGAGCACATTTTGATCACTTCCTTTGTAGCAGGGCTACGGGAAGGGCGGTTGTACTTTAAGCTGAACAACAAACTTCCTAAATCAATGGAAGAATGCATGAAGATGGAATATAATCACTGCCAAGGGGAACAAGCAAACCGGCTGATAAGAGAGTCAGAGAAAGGAGAATCTAAGAAAGAAAAGAATAGTCTAACAGGAAAAGGTTGCCGGTCTAGGACCGTATGACTGCCCCAGACACAGATCGGCTGGGGAGGAAATGAGCCTCATAGGAAAGGGATTTCATCCTTTTAAACAGATCGCGCGAGCAGGTCCTCGCAATCATGGAAAGAAAGGGCTTGGCCCGAATTCCTCCACCGTGGATAGGACCTCCAGAAAGGAGGGATCAAAGCTTGTTTGGTGCCTACCACAAAGATGTGGGGCACGATCTGGACAGTTGTAGGGAACTCAAAAGAGACATCGATGCAGCCATCATGGAATGGAAGTTGGATAAGGTCGTAGATCGATCTCAAAATACTGAGCCACGAGGTTGTCGAGACTTCAAACGTAGAAGCTACAATCAAGATCGGGGTAGGCAAGATAAACCCCAAAGAATAAGGGACCGATCTCCGGACGGTGATCTATAGTTGGACAACTGCCACATCAACACTATCAATACCATTGTGGGAGGCCCCAGGAACACGTTTGGGGAAGTGAGCAGCCAGGGATATCGACCTGCAAGTTTTTCTACAACAATCCAGAATCAGAGGCCAGTTCAGGAAGTGGCCTATGGTCTCCGCGACCCACTCCATTTGGTTACAAACAATGAAGGCCTTGTCATAGAGACGGTGGTGAACAAGAATTTGGTAAAGAGGATCTGCATGGACACGGGAAGTACCGTTAACGTCCTCTACTACTCAACCTTCCAATCTATGAAAATTAAGGATTCAGAGCTGATCCCCGTTTCAGCACCGCTGTTCGGTTTTGCAAGTCCTCCACTTCATCCCATGGGGATGATTAGACTTGCGAAAACTTTTGGGCAAGAACCAAAAGGCAAGACCCTTATGGTCAATTATATGGTGGTCAAAGCCTCTTGATATCCGACATCATCTTGGGAAGACTGCTTGATTGACCTTCGTTTGTGATTTCTCCCGCTCAAATCATTCTGAATTTCCCCAATGCTGAAGACTTGGTGAAAATAAAAGGGACATGGAGGCATCTAGAAGCTGCTACGCCGCCACAATCAAAATCAAGTGTGTGGTCTTGGCTTAGAGAGGCTCGGCAGGTTCCCAACATTTATGATTTGTATTAGATTCTTGCAATTTCATTACCAGTCTTTTCATTTTTGAAAAATGTTTCAATAAATGGTGCTTAGTGAGTACCAGTTTGCATTTTTTCAATATGGCCTTACTCAGTATTATGCCATTTTAATCTTTCCATTATGAATGGTCTTAATTAGGACAAATAAGCCGAGCTCCGCAAGACCGACTCCACCCAAACTGACATCTGAGCTCCGCAGGTCTGTCTCAGCAAACATATGTTAGTTAAAAAATTAAGTCAACAAACTTATGACTCATCGCTAAATCTGACATCTGAGTTCCGCAAGTCAGACTCAACAAACATATGTTAGTTAAAAATTAAGTCAGCAAACTTCCGACTCATCACTTAATCTGACATCTGAGCTCCGCATGTTGGACTCAGCAAACATATGTCAGTTAAAACACCAAGTTTGCAAACTTCTGACTCCTCGCTAAATCTGACATGTGAGTTCCGCAAGTTGGACTCAGCAAACTTCAGACTCATCGCTAATTTGAAATCTAAGCTCTACAAGTCAGACTCAGCAAACATATGTCAGTTAAACTGTAAGTCAGCAAACTTCTGACTCTTTGCTAAATCTGACATCTAAGCTTCGTAGGTCAGACTCAGCAAACATATGTCAGCGAAAACAACAAGTCAGCAAACTTTTGACTTAAATTGCTAACTGAGCTTTGCAGATCGGACTCAACAAACTCTTGACATCCTCGACTCACGATCTCATGGGTCGGACCTAGCAAAAACACTAAGTCTGGGGTTGAATTCTACTGTGGCTCTAAAGAGGTAGGAGCCGAACTAGTGGCAACTGCGGGTTTTCCAGAATACTTGGACATGATGTCCACTCCCTCCTTGAAGTTTTTCAGAGGATTGACATAGACAATTCTCATCCCAGGCTTATAGAAAGCCTTCTTGGGAAGATTTTATATGACAAGGTCTGCAAACTGACCATTTGCCTCATCCACGCCTTAAGTATAGCCATGGTTCAAGACAAGGATGAGTAGCAGCTTCAAAGCTTGGGAAAACTCCTCCGAAACCTTATACTTCTGGATGGCCTCGGTAATCCGAACTAGAACATTAGTCTCCATTTCGGCCAGTTCATCATGGAGTTTGGCTATGACTTGCTTCATCCCTCTCTTCTCTTCAGCAAACTTATCCTCTGAGGATCTGAGCTGCTCCCGAAAAGCCTTGATCTCCTTGTCTTTGGACTCAAGGGAGCTCTTCATCTTTGCCCAACATTCCCTTAGGTCTGTAACTTTCTTCCTTAGGTCTGCAGTATCAACGGAGGCCTTTTCCAGCCTCCGGAAAACCTCCTCGCCGACCCTTGTCCCATGAATGACCTAAACAATGAGACTAAGAAATGTTATCAAAAGAATAATATATGGCATAAAAGGTAAGACAAGACTTACAAATTCCATGGAATTGAAGTCAACCATAGTCAGCTCATTGTCTGTCATTTTAGAGATCCGCTCCTGCTTGGAAGTGGCAACCTCTTCATGATCTTCTTGGCCCGGAGTTCCCTCAGGTAGAACTCTCGTCCGGCCTTTATTCTTAGGCCTACCCTCTTGAGGGTTGGTAGCAACCCTAGATCAGCCTTTCTTCTGAAGGTGTAGGTGTTCTCCTTTCCCTCCTTCAGGATCAGATACATCCAGAGTGGACAAATCAACCTCTTACAGAAACAGTTGAGGAGGGCGGGGCGCGCCAACACAACATCCAAACATGCGGCTGTTTGGGCAGAGAGATCTATAATTGCTTTGCCTCTCAGTGTTGAGGCTCTGCTCAGATCGGATGACCTCAACCTCGTCATTCTTAGCACCAGCCAACAGATCAATGAAATCGGCCACTACAAGCATGAAAAATAAGACAAAGTTAGTCAAAATTACAGAACAGTACAAAATTAAGCGTGGAGTGAAAAGAGGAAAATCCTATATCCTCGTCACTAAGGGGTACGTAAGGTCTAGGCCCAGCGGCAGTCAACTAGGTAAATAATTCCTTGACATCTACGGAATAACCCGACTCTTGGATCCCCTCCAATAGTTTCTCACTAACAATAGAATGGGCGTCTTTCGGGAGCTCTGCTGAAATAGTGTCCTAAACCCAATCGGGTTGGACCGGATCTGACCGGGTCGGATCATTCTACTATTTCTTTATATTTATACATATATAAAATGGCTTTTCAGTTGTCATATATATGTTCTTTTAAAGAACCAATTATGAATTGTTATATGATAACGTCCTTAGTATTAAACTGTGATAGAGAAACCATGATAGGCGATTATGGTTGATGAGATCTCTAATCACTTTAATAAGTTTGATACTTAAATGTCTCTTGGCTGATGTACTATTAAACAGGGTATTGATAGTATAAACAGGCTAGCATGTATTAGATGTCTTATGTCTTTAGGGCAGGGATAGATCTCGTCTATCGAAGTGTAGAGACACTTGGACTGTACGTGGACGTGTATTAGAGAATGTGTATGTTAGACTGACCCACTTACATTAAGTGTCACACTATGTGGCGGTTGTGTAATTATCCTTCAGACCAGAGTCTTCATTGCATCACGGTGTGGATTGTCATGCTTGACACTATTGAGGTTTCCCACAGCCACAGGCGATCATGCGGTAGTGATTGGGTGTGATACATAAGCATGCAGAGTATACATGCTTGGTGGTCCGGGAATCGCGTATCCTATGATTGGAATCAAATATCGAAATGGCCTTCTTATAAGGAATGTCTAGCTCTCGTGAATCTTTGCGAAGTTGGAGTAAATGAGTTACTTGAGAGAGCATGATATCAGATTATAAGATCACGATCGTTAATGTATCGACACTCGAGATCACGATCGTATGGATATTATTACAATGATAGGATTGTAATTTACACGGTGTTATTTCACTTGAAAGGTAGTAGTCATTGCATTTGACTCTTCCGATGATTGGGGTCACGGTGTGTTCTTCAGACGCTATCCCGTGATCGTTAGGCATGAAGGGCATTTTGTAATTTTCACTTTGTGTCTACGGCCAACATATTCGAAAGCCTATCGGGTCACACACATATGAACATCTAGCGGATTAAAATGTGGTTATAGATGATAACCAAATAAAGAAAGAATTTATCTCGTACTATAAAGGTTATAGTGGTAAATTAATATGGTGGTATTTATTTATTATGAATAAATTAAATACAAGATATTAATTATATTGATTAATTAAAGAATATTCGGATGCCAATTTATTGGCTAACGTGGCAAGCGCAATTTGTGTGTGTATAAGATACACTGGATTGTGCAATTTAATTAATAGTATTACCATATATTAATATTAGATATTAATATATATATATATATATATATATATATATATATATATATATATATATATATATATATATATATATATATATATATATATATATATATATATATACATGCATGTATGTAGTATGCATATATGTGATATGCATGTGCACTTGTGTAATATACATGTGATATATACACATGTGTAAATTGATTTATGGTAATATAATAAAGATAGTCAATATTAGATATTGAAAATATCTTGGAAATATTCAATATAAGATATTGACAATATCCTAGATTTATTTAATATAAGATATTATAATAAATGAGATAAATCAATCAATTATATTTTCCTTATTTTATTGGAAAAATGTTTTCTTCTCCTCCACTCTACTAAGAGGCGCCACTTTCATTATAAATAGAAGGTGGGTGTCAAGCTCTTTTGTACATCATGATTCCAAGAGCTAATATTTCTTGTGTAAAATAGAGAGCATCCTATAGAGAGTTGGAGAGATGGGGAAAAAGGCCGGTCTAGCAACCGGAGTTTTCCAATAGCAATCCATGATGGGATTCCGGCAGGCTGTTCGTGTGGACTAGCTGTAGAGGCCGAACACTTGGGCGGCTCTATGCAGAATTACTCTCCTTAGACGGTCAAAGCGTCGATCTTTTAGATCAAGCAAGGTAACCACCGTCTTTAGCTTATTTGTTTATTGCTTAAACGAAGTCGATCTTGGGTCGATAGGAAATAAAATTTTGAATTCCGTTGCGTTCCCGCGTAGATTTCCTAACAAGCTCCTCCCAGTTCCAAAAACTCAGCTCCAGTTGATCTTCATGTCGGATGAAGAAAAATCGTTCCTTCCACTGTTTGTGGGAGGATTTTCCTTTAGGGATAATCAGAACGTCACTCAGATAGCCAATCCGACATGAAAAATAATACCGTCTAGGATGATCCTTCACCCTTTTGTGCTGGTAGAAATACCTAAATAATCGCACTAAGAATTTAATGCCGAGAAACCGGCACCAAATGGCCAATCCTACGATGACCCTTACCCTATTTGGGGTTATCTGGGCAGTCCCTAGCCCATAGAAATGAAGCATAGCTATTTAGGCCGGGCACATGGAGAGCCAAAGACCAACCTCGAAGTGCTCCCAGTGAACGGTGCAGTATCCCTCCGGAGGCTGATGAGCAAAGTTGTGGGGATCAGAAAGAAGCCTAGAGGCGTACCTCTCTCTATATATCTCGTATATCTTACAAACTTTGTCCAAATATTCCTAAGATAGGATAAATTTGACACCTTCAGCCATCTTAATTTCTAGGGTTCTGGTAAGAACCCAAATAAAATTGTCTCTTGTTTGACGAAGCAGACTCAAGCAGAGAAAGAACACACAAGAAAGCAAAGAATGACTTACTTGTAAAAGTAATCTGAGATTGAGAAAGAAGAGCCACCGCCAATACCTTTAATCTTCTAGTTTAATAGCAACGTAATAAAGCAGCGGATGTGGCGGAGGTTATAAACCCCAAGCACGTCCTCGGAAACAATCAAATTCAAAGAAGTGGCGTAGCGCCTCGAATCCCGGGACCGTTGTGACAATGTCATAACGGCATCCACCTTACCTTGTTAGGAACATTTTATTATGTTTTGATGATGGCCATACTAATTTTGTTATAGCAAGCTTTGAAATAAGTTAGAATTCTCTGTATAAGTCTTTACTTAGAGTCGACATGTTGTATAAGTTGAGTCGGACAAGTATTGTACTAGTTGGTAGGGCGGCAAAGTGAAAGCAGACATTCGGCGAGTAAAGCCCGATAAGCACCGTGAGAGATGAGAGAAGGGATTATGATCGACTTATAACCAAGGAAGTGCATGTGATGACCTTGGATAAGTCTAAGTTATGTTTCAAGTGATGAAACTCAATATTCCAATATGGTGTACACCGATCTCACCCAAATCAAGGATCGGTGAAGTATAAAGATTCTCCTGAAACTAAAGCAAAGAAGAAAGCAGTGAATCGGTGAGTACACCTTTGGCGCCGGCAAAGAAAACAAAAGCGAAGAAAGAACTAACGGCTAAGGCGAAAGGCTCACTCCATCGTTCTCTGAGACGGTGAAGAGACACTTACAAGATCGATTTAATATACATTGAAGATTCAGCGAGATCATGCATTAAATGCACAATCATTAAAGGATCAATCAAGGGCCGGATTTTACGCTACACATTTGAAAGAAGAATCCGATCAACTGAAATCAAGGAGAATACAATTAAGGGGAATCAAGAATAAAATCAAGGATTATTCCCTCATTAATATAATATGACGGAATTTCAAAATCAAGGCTATTCAAGGCTATAAATAGAAGGCATTGTGAAAAAAGAAAATAACGATTAAAAGAAAGAAAAGCGAAACTCTATCAATTAGAAAAGCCTTCTCTCACGAACTTACAAGGATACATCTAGTGATCAACTCAAACATCGAACTACAAAGTCATATTCGAGGTGAGATTGATCAAGCAAGTGCGTGAATCACATTCACATCAAATCAAACAATCGAATCGGAGGCAATCTGAGAAGGAGTTGAAAGCTGTGATAGGTTGTTGAAGGATTTTGATCTCAAGGAGCGACAAAGAAAGGCCGAATCATTGAAGGCATTGCGATCAAGGAGTGATAGTCTTGTAGATTGTGAAGCTTGGGAAGCCAAGGACAATCATCTTGTTGTATCTGTGAAAACAATAGTGAATTCCTCCGATCATCACGGGAGAAGAGTGGATTAAGGGATTACACCACCACTGAACCACTATAAGCCTTGTGTCAATTTAATTTCTGCAATTAACTTTCTGACACTTATTTAATTTGCCTACATCATAACACATATACATGATTGTCTAAAGCGATTTGAAAACAACATAGTAAGAAGGGACTTATCCATTGCCCAAAAGCTTTTAAAACACAAGAAAAGTTTTGAAACTCCACTATAGTCATTCACCCCCTTGACTATAGTTTCACCCTTCTCTGGGACCAACAATTGGTAGCGAGCGGTGTTCCTAGTATCGAACACATTGAGATCTAATTTACAGTAACAAGGAGATCACATATTTTCAAAGTAGTTTTCAAATCAAAGTTTTCATTCACGCCATTTTTTATCTTCAATTGCACTTGATGGATTCCTCAAACTTCTTGTCAAAAGTACACATTTTTCAATGTTAATAATTTTGATGAATATAAAATAAGAATGTTATCTCATCTTGCGGCAACTCATGAGGAGATCTTTGGATGTAATCAATGATGGCCCAATCATGATCACTCTTGTGGTAGGCACAGAAGCGAGATCAAGGAAAGGAGATAGACAAACCCAAGAAAGATTGGACCAAAGATGACGGGAGAAGAGCAAACCTAGAATTTGTAGCAAAAGATATGATCTTAAAGACTCTGAGAGCGACAACATGTTCATGAGAATCAAAGGCGCAAAAGCAAAGACAAAGGAGATGTGGGACAAACTATCATTGATAAATGAAGGATCTCAAAGCAATCAAAGAAAACAAATTATCATTTGCAAAGCAGAAATTTGAGAACTTTAAAATGAAGGCGGTGAATCCATTGATCAAATGGACAGCATGATTCTCAAGCATCATCGATGAACTCGCAACTGCTGACTTGGACACACATATCCACAAAAAGAAGTATGCTTGAAGATCTTGAGAGGACTACGAAAGATGGAAGATCATAACATCGATGTCGGAGGAACAACAAATCTTGCAAGCAATGACACTCGACAACGATGTCCCAATTGAAAGCTCATGAATTCGATTTGAGCGGTGAAGATGGTGGTCAGCGAGACACACAAAATTATTGCATTAAATTGCACCAAAGCAAAGTAACTTTGCGAATGCATCGACAAAGAGACACAAGAACTAAAAGAACAGGTAGCTTTATTAGTTAAGCGTTTTGTGAGTTTAAAAGAAGCCATTCAAGGAAATTCAACATCAAACAAAAGTCAAGCTCAAGCAGAGACATGAAGAAGAAAGATGATGAATACGGATGCTTCAAGCTGCAATAAGAGAGTCACTTCAAGGTGATTGTCACGAAGAAAATGACAAAGATGATAAAGAAGAAATTCAAAGCATCACGAAAGAAAAGGGCAGAAGGCACTTAAGGCGAGAATCCAGCGGTGAAAAGCATGAAGAATCATCGACAATGACTCGGATGATAGTGATGAAGAAGGCATTTCGAGAAAATGAAAAGGCATGCCTATGCCTCATGACCAAAGAATTGGATGAAGACAAAGTGATAGTTCGGACAGAGGAAACAAGCCTATGTTTAATGGCTAAAGAATCGGATGAAATCGAGGTAACATCTAGTTCTGTTCTTCATCTAATGCATTCACATCTAACAACGCACAATCCTCTAGTCTTCCATTAGATCTGATGAGACCTAGTCAAAATCTCATGACTAAATTTGATGAAATTGAAAAGAATCATGAAATTACGGAAAAGGAATGCAAGGATCTAAGAAAAGAGAATAAGAGGTTAAAGAAAGAATGGATAAAACAAGAGTGAATTAACTAGTAAGGAGACCTACTTAAATGATCAACAAAAAGCGGATGACCATACATCTGCATTACCAGCAGATCGATTAAGAAGAACTCCTCACCGATAAAAGGTAATCAACTGCACCACTAAAAGCACCGACTTACAAACCCTCAAAAGGTTTGGATCGGATCTGGTCTTGGCTATAACATCGAGGATGAGCGTAGGGATAATAGTCAACACAATTCTAAATTGAGGACCACTAATGGACCAAAATTTAGAAAGGGACGAACCATGTCTCCAGCGAGATCATCTGTTCGGTGAAGTCAAAACCCGATGTAGTGAAACAATGAGACTAAATCCTCATTCCAATCATACAAAAACAACGACCATCCCGAAAGGTAAAAGCGGACTTTTTCCCTCGAGAGGATGATTGGAATATCACACCTCCAAAATACAAGAAAACATTCCACAAAATGCATCATGTGATTAAGAAAAATCAATCTAGCTATGTTCTGAACACATGAAGCAAGAAAGGTTTCTATTGCATATTGGAAAGTGAAGAAGGATATAAATGCACCAAAAGGTGGAAAAAGTATCGAAATACCTTACAGTAAAAATATTAGAAGCTATTACGCCATGCCTTATACATATGAAGTTGATGACTTCAATTATCCAAAGAAGACCTTTTGGATACATACTTGGTATGGGAGGCATGATTTAGCTATGAGATATGGACCCAAGCAGGTGTTGGGTACCCAAACTTAATTAATCTGTTTTGTAGGATGTAAAGTACAAAGCGCTGTGGATGTTCGGACACATGACGAGAAACAAGAAATGGATCAACGATTTTAAAGCTTTTGATGGACCCAAAGTCACATTTAGAGGAAAAAAACCCTGGCAAGATTAAGGGGAAGGCACAATACTCAAAAACAATCTAAAGATTCAAAATGTGGCATATGTCAAGGGACTTAACTTCAATCGATGAGCATCAGTCAATTACGTGACAAAGGCTACAATGTGCACTTCAACAAAGAAGGATGCAAAGTGATTCACGATCAAACAAACACGAGTGGTTCTTGCGGGTAGAAGACAAGACAACATGTATGTGGTGGGTGGAGAAACGACCAAAGCGAAACATGTCTACTTGTCAAGAATAAACAATCAACAAAATTTGGATTTGGCACGAAGATTAAATCACACGAATTTCAAGACCATCAACAAACTATCAAGGAGCAAGTTAGTTGAAGGCACACTTGCCAGAGATCACATTCAAGAAAGAGAGTCTATGTGATGCTTGTCGAAAAGGAAAACAAATAAAAGCTCATTCAAATCAAAGCCTCATCAATCTACAACAAGAGTTCTACATCTACGCACATGGACTGTTTGGACCAGTCCTCCGATGTAAGTGTGAGTGGTAAGAAATATACTCTTGTAGTGGTGGATGACTTCTCAAAATACACCTGGACCATCTTCATGAACAAGAAGAAAGAAACACTCAAGAAGCTACCGGACTTGCTTTGAAGACTCAGAATGAAAAGAGCTAAAAATTATCAAAATCGGATCGGATAGAGCCTTGAATTTCTAAATGAAATTATCGAACCTATTGTGAAGAAAATGGAGTACTACATCAACTATCTCTGCGGCCAGAACTCCACAACAAAATGGTGTAGCGAAGAAGAAGCAGAACTCTCAAAGAAGCGATCGAACAATGATTGTTGAAGCATGCTTGCCAAAGAGATTTTGGGTGAAGCGACAAACACGACATGCCATACACAAAAGCAGATCAATCATCAACAAACATCATGGAAAAACTCCATATGAATTATGGAATGGTAGAAAACCCAATATCTCATATTTTCATATGTTTGGATCAAAATGTTTTGTCTTGAGCAGAATCATCTGCATACCTTTGATGAGAAGGTGATGAAGCAATCTTCATGGGATACTCGGACACCCGACAAAGCATTGAGTACTAAATAAAAGAACATTGGTGATTGAAGAATCAATACATGTGGTTTTGATGAACCATATACAAATGGTTAAGATCTTGAAGACCAAGAAGAAAGGCGCACGAGAGGCAAATCTATACAAATGCAACCATACCGGCTACTATCACTGAATCATCTTTTTGAAAATCAAGAGGAGCCACATATCAATACAACGAGAGAAGCACACGAAATTGAAGATCATGCTCGGCATGAAGGTATGGAAGCACCAAGTGAAGATCAACTTCAACAGGACCTAAATTGGCTTAAAGACCATCACGAAGAACAAGTCATTGGAGATATTCACACCGGAGTCGAACAAGAAGACAAGCTGGAGCACATGCTAACTTGCTTTCTATCACAAGTGGAACCCAAGACCATAGATGATGCAATCCAAGATGCAGATTGGATCACGACCATGCAAGAAGAACTAAATGAATTTGAAAGAAATGAAATGCAGGAACTTGTTGACATACACAAAATGGCCAACATCATTGGTGCAAAATGGGTATTCGGGAACAAGATGGATGAGCAAGGCTGTTGTCGAAAACAAAGCAAGGCTAGTTGCAAAAGGATATTCCCAAGTGAAGGAATTGATTATGATGAAACCTTTGCTCCAGTAGCAAGATTGGAAGCAATAAGACTTTTCTAGCATTTCTTTGCACACAAAGACTTCAAAGTCTATCAAATGGATGTCAAAAGTGAATTCTAAACGGACTTTTGGAAGAAGAAGCTTATGTAGAACAACCTCCTGGATTTCAAATCAAAGGAAAAGAAGACAAAGTATACAAACTCAAGAAGGCCCTCTATGGCCTCAAAGCAGCACCTAGAGCACAGTATGAAACTCTTGTCACAATTTACGATCAAGAATGGATTCAACAAAGGAACTATAGACAAAACTCTATTTAAACTAGAGGAAGGGGCAAGCACATTGCTAGTGCAAATCTATGTTGATGACATAATCTTTGGATCAGAAGATGAAAAGTTGTGTGAGAAATTTGCAAACCTAATGAAGAGCAAATTTCAGATGAGCATGATGGGAGAATTAAACTACTTCCTTGGCCTTCAAGTAAAGCAAATGAAGGATGGCATTTTCATTAGTCAAGCAAAATATACAAGAGATTTGATACACAAGTATGGGATGGACACAAGTGGCACAGCAGACACACCAATGTGTGCCTGAGTCATACTTGGAAAAGATGAAGGAGGAAAAGATGTTGATCAGAAAATGTATAGAGGAATTATTGGATCATTATTATACTTAGCGCAAGCGGACCCGATATTGCATTTGCGGTAGGAGTGTGTGCTAGATTTGAAGCTCAACCAAAAGAATCACATCTTCTAGCGACTAAAGGATAATCAAATACTTGAAACACACCATCAATGTTGGCATTTGGTACCCAAAAGATGGAGGATTTACCCGATATCATATTCAGACTACGACTATCTTTGGATGCAAAATAGATAGAAAAAGCACCTCTGGAACATGCCAAATGCTAGGAACCGGACTAGTCTCATGGTTCGACAAAAAGCAAAACTCTATATCTACATCAACAGTGAAGCGAGAATATATAGCGGCGGTGGTGTTGTGCACAAAATCTTGTGGATAAGACAACGACTAAGGGACTATGGAGTCGAAGAAAACAATCCCAATCATGTGTGACAACATAAGTGCAATATCTATTACGAGAAAATCGATGTTGCATTCAAGAACAAAGCACATTGATGTGAGACATCATTTTATCGAGAGACCATGTTGAAAAGGAGATGTCATCCTAAAATACATATCCACTTTGAAGACCAAGCTGGATGACATCTTCACTAAACCACTCGTTATGAAAGATTTAGTATGTTGAGAATCGAGTTAGGGATGATTGAAATTGACTAAGTATCAACGGCGGCTAAGCGAGTAATCGGCTAAGTGACTTCATCAAGCTGGTACAACCTTTGCCGTTACGAGGAGATGTAGCGAGTAAGGCAATCGATATCCAGCGATAACTTAGCGATTGTTAGAGCAGTTCAATGAAGCGGCTTCGGTGAAGAACTCATTGGACCGGTTAAGTGACCAAATGAAGGCACTTCACGAAATAAAGACTTGGACAAATTCAAAGTGTGAACAAAATCAATTCTAAATACACGTGGAGAATAAGGAAATTATGGAGGATTATTCAGTACACACGTGGCGATCACGTTATGATCATGGAGGTAATTATATTATTTTTGAATTATAAACTCCTCGATTCCCGGGCTCTATCATTACTTGCCTCAAACCACTCCCCTCTACGCTCGAATATCGCGTTTTCATACTCAAAATCACGCCATTATGTCACTAAATCCTTCCATATTCAAACCACGTTCACACTACCCAAATCACACTATATAAACAAGACTTAGAGATTTTCGGAGATCCTTACGCTCTCTTGCAAATTACAACCCTACTCTTGTTTATCTCTATTGCAAACTCAAGTTCATTTTCAAACTCCTCTCCTCTCAAAAATGGCATCATCTTCCTCAATCACTCAAGTTGAGTGCGAAAAATCGATTGCCATGGCTCATTCTTCCAAGCGAACACTACACAAGCGTGTGGAAATGATGAGCATGCCAAAAGGTTAGCGGCGGTGTGAAAAACTAAAATTATCCACCTTCCTCAATCCTCCAATAAGCGAAGTGTGTTATGAAAGTCGATTTCATGCGGAAATCACGCACAATCGTGCTGGGCTCCCTCTGAAAGAAGGTGACAAGTTCGAAGAAGACAAGATTGTTGCATCCATAAATGGCAAAGGCGTGGTGATTACATCAAAGGTAATCCGAAAACATCTCAAACTTTCAAATAAGGGTCAAGCAAAAGTGACATTGATACCACAGGACTTAGATGAATTACAGGCAATCATTGCCAAAGCGGCAAACCAGGGATCCACAAAAGTAAATTGTCTCGGATCTGAGTTGAAGCGACCATTTAATGAGTTTAGTGCCCTAATTGGCAAAACCATTGAAGGAAAGTTGGGAGCAAATCATGCCATGTGAGAAATTAGAATGCGGTTAATGGGAATCATCTATAACAAGCTCACGATTTAATTGGGCAAAATACTTCTTTTTGAGAATTAAAGAGCAAATCAAGGTGAAGTAAGCGGTGAAAAGGGATAAAGAGGAAAAGACAATGAAAGGACAGTGCAGGTGAAAAAGTCATATGGGATACAGTGCACTATACATTTGCAATGTCTCAAAGTACCCTCTGTACAACTCCACAGTGCATGAATCCAAAGTCATGTTTACTTATGTCAAACCACAAAGAAGGCGAGGAGAAGGAAAGAGGAAGAAATCCTCACACAACACCACAAGTCAAAGAAAGAAACAAAAGGTCGATGAAAGTGCAGAAAAAAGCAGACTTTGGAAAATTAATTTGATGAAGAAGAAGCGAAGAGGATTACGACAATGAGGAAGCACAACAAGTAGAAGAAAATGCCGGTGAGGATGAAACGACATCAAATGAAGAAAACATTGGAGAAGATGAGGAATCTACAGAAGAAGGCTGTACAATTATGCATAAGCGATATAGATGACCGAATTGCGAGAATATCTTGAATGGAAGGAAGGCGATTCAGGACAACAACTTGAACCACGACCACATGCTTCTTGAAGAAGCTTGGTTATTTGATTTTACGGGAATCACAACACTTGTAGGAGTACTTGATGAATCACCACTATGGGAATTTGTTGATGCGGCCAAGGCAAAGATGCTCAGGACCTCACAGGAGGCGAAATGATGACTCAGGCGGTGGTGATGATTATCATGATGATGATGATGATAATGATCATGATTGTAATGACAATAATGATGGTGATTTAGGTAAAGGCAGAGAAGAGGATGCTCTTGCACGGATGCAATTGATGACACTACTCTTCTCCGTACATTTTGAAAACCACAAGCCTCCGGCAAGTATTCAACTCCAGCAAAGCAGTCACCCAACATTTGTCTTTCAATGTTCCATTAACGGCACAAACATTGTGGACCTTTGGTTCATTCTTTGCCACTCGAGTCAAGACAACCCCGGCATAGAGATAGGGGAACAACGACTCAAGCCACACCGGTATACTCATCTACCCAAATACTTGAAGATCAGATGTAAATGCAGGATGTCACTCAACATCAAGACAAGGGCCGAGCAAGCGGATCGAACCGGTGAAACAAGGCACAAACTCTCTCCGGTGAACAACGGCATTACAAATGAAACTTTTGAAAAGCGGCGGACTTGCTTTGGTGAAGAATTGGAACATCAAGCAATGTATCTCGGATCCATGACTTGACGTTTAATGACAAAATCTCCTCCATTGAAAACAAGTTTCAAGCCATTGCGAGTACATTGATGCACAAAACATTGTGGTTCAACAACGAGGGAAGTCGATGAAGCGACTTAACATCAATATCACCATGATCTTGCAGGCCTCGGGCAACACATTTCCCAAGAAAAGCGAATCATTTGGCGTGGCTTTTGGCACTAGACTTAGGAGTGTCAATGAGAAATTGAATGATCATAACAATAGATTCACCTCTATTGAATCAAAACTTGACTCTCTGATTGGAGCAGAGAGGCCACCAATAGCATCCTACTACGACAAAGGGATGATCTTTTTGCCAAAAGGAAAATGCGGATAAGCTGAAGGATCAACTTTCAAACCCCTAATTTCAGCTTTGAAGAACAATTGAGAGCAAGCGAGAGAAATAAGGATCGAGAAATGAAGCGAGAAGAGCAACAAGAAGGATCGAGAGAAGAAGAAAAAGCCACAAAGGAACCTGCATTGGATTTCCTCATCCTATTCAACGAAGAGATGATGATAGAGACAGTCCGGCCCAGGCGGCAAAAGGCTGGATCCTCCCGAAGCAAAGAGGATCTGTCGATCAACACAGACTCGGCACGGAGGAAACACCAGCGGGCGGCGGCTCTCAAATATACTAGTGAGCCTGCAGAACTTACACCGGTCACCAAAGCAAAGCGAGAATATGATCTGGATGTCTTGGACCATGTAAGAGAATTTTTAGAGTGCAGGAAGGACTTTATCCTCACCTCTCACAAGATGAAGCTTGGGCGATCGGCTAAACTATCGAGGATGAAAGGATGAGAGCGATATGGCCAAACTCTACAATGAAGTCAAAAGAGAATTTGCACTTCTCAAACAGGACCAACAACAAACCAAGTTCAGCCATACCACTATATCTGCAAAGGGACCGGAAGACTTGCCGGCCGCACAACAAGAAGATTTCAAATACATGGCAAGATTCTTCAATCCCATGGGAGATTGGAGAAAGCTTGAGAGCAGTGGGGTCTCTACAAAAGTCTCAAATTTGCGAGACTCACACATTCTTGAGGCTAGGGAAAGACTTGAAAAATATTTTGGAGAACCTAAGGCCAATGAGACCATGCACGATTTCAATAGACTTTTTGCCAAAAGAGTTTTTGAGGGTGTATCTGAATACCTGACTTTGGCTTCTTGAAGTGGAAGTTTCGAGAAATTGATTGGAAAGACATTGAAGAGGTTCGGACTACAAAGTTCAAAAGGTACAAAAGCTGAATTAAGCAAAATGTAGTTTATAACTTGATTGAATGAATTCTTTGGATCTCATTGCCCCTTGATGGATGAATAAAATTGTTGAAATTTTAATCATTGACAATTATGAAATTTTTGATTACTTATGTTCAGGCTTATGAGGTTTTGGCATCATCAAAAGGGAAATTGTTAGGAACATTTTATTATGTTTTGATGATGGCCATACTAAACTTATTATAGCAAGCTGAAATAAGTTAAATTCTCTGTATAAGTCTTCACTTAGAGTCGACATGTTGTATAAGTTGAGTCGGACAAGTATTGTACTAGTTGGTAGTTTGGCAAAGTGAAAGCAGGACATTCGGCGAGTAAAGCCCGACCAGCACCACGAGAGATCTGAAGAAGGATTATGATCGACTTATAACCAAGGAAGTGCTGTGATGACCTTGGATAAGTCTAAGTTATGTTTCAAGTGATGAAACTCAATATTCCAATATGGTGTACAGATCTCACCCAAATCAAGGATCGGTGAAGTATAAAGATTCTCCTGAAACTAAAGCAAAGAAGAAAAGCAGTGAATCGGTGAGTACAGCGGTATCGGCAAAGAAAAAACAAAGCGCGAAGAAAGAACTAACGGCTAAGTCGAAGGCTCACTCCATCGTTCTGAGACGGTGAAGAGACACTTACGGTCAGATTTAATATACATTGAAGATTCAGCGGATCATGCATTAAATGCACAATCATTAAAGGATCAATCAGGGCGGATTTTACGCTATACATTTGAAAGAAGAATCCGATCAACGAAATCAAGGAGAATACAATTAAGGGGAATCAAGAATAAAATCAAGGATTATTCCCTCATTAATATAGCCAATGGACGAATTTCAAAATCAAGGCTATTCAAGGCTATAAATAGAAGGCATTGTGAGAAAAGAAAATAACGATTAAAAGAAAGAAAAGCGAAACTCTGTCAATTAGAAAAGCCTTCTCTACAGAACTTACAAGGATACATCTAGTGATCAACTCAAACATCGAACTACAAAGTCATATTGAGGTGAGATTGATCAAGCAAGTGCGTGAATCACATTCACATCAAAGTAAACAAGCCCGATCGGAGGCAATCGAGAAGGAGTTGAAGCTGTGATAGGCTGTTGAAGGATTTTGATCTCAAGGAGCGACAAAGGAAGGCTGAATCAGAAGGCTTATTGCGATCAAGGAGTGATAGTCTTGTAGATTGTGAAGCTTGGGAAGCCAAGGACAATCATCTTTATTGTATCTGTGAAAACAATAGTGAATTCCTCCGATCATCACAGGGAGAAGAGTGGATTAAGGGATTACACCACCTGAACCACTATAAGCCTTGTGTCAATTTAATTTACGCAATTAACTTTCTGACACTTATTTAATTTGCCTACATCATAACACATATCTGTGATTGTCTAAAGCGATTTGAATACAACATAGTAAGAAGGACTTATCCATTTGCCCAAAAGCTTTTAAAACACAAGAAAAGTTTTGAAACTCCACTATAGTCATTCACCCCCCTCGACTATAGTTTCACCCTTCTCTGGGGACCAACACACAGGCAAGTTAAGTTGTTTAAATATCTACAAGTCTAGATGACCGACCGAGCTCACGACATTGGCCAGTCTGAGCCGACCTCAAGAGCTCAACTAGATCTTGAGGGCTTATGCCGGAGTCGGACCAACACCTCACCATGTGTCATCCTCACATTAAAGCGAAATTCGATTTTGAAAGTTAAATAGAACTCATTTACTCCGGTTCGAGAATAACATATACTACTCCCCTCTTGCAAGAACTTGAAGACACCCCAATGTCAAGGCTCTTCTAGCCAAAATTTATCAAATTTAGCTTTTAATTACAAGTGTAACATTAAGAATTCTTTTTAATCTTTTGGAACACTTGATTGGAGCTAGGCTTTCACTTTTGTGTACCAAACTCCACTTTGGAGCTTCTTGAAGTTTAATGTAAGTTCCATTTTGAGTTATTGCTTGTGATTTCTTTGTCTTTATCTTGTTTTAATTGCTCTCATTTCCATGAATGTTAGCTTTGACATGTTGATATTCATATCTATGAGTGGCTAGTCTTATACTAGCCAAGGTGATGAAGTTGTGATAGTTAATCAGTTGTGGTGACTTGGAAAGGATGTTCATATTGTTAGTTCCTTTGCGTTGGATCTTTTCCTACTTGCATTGTATGGTTTGTGTGTGTTGGAGTAATTATCCAATGCTTGCACTAGCACATTTAATGGATACGAGCGGAGATATTAGGTGTGAGAAAGAAGTAGGAAAACCGGAAGGTAAAATTGACCTTAATGGAACTCGATTTCTTATCCAGGGGGTATTGATTTTGTCATTGCATTCAAGAACTTTATCATGTTGAATCATTACGTCTAGGGTTCTTAGACCAAGAAGGAAGCATAGAGTAGTTTCATGCACTCGTATGAGGGGGAATTGCTAGCTTAGGAATGCACCGTTCACACAATTGAACAATGTTGGAAGGATGGTTGGTTATCGTTTCCGTGTTACTACAAGAGGTTGCTTGATCATCGAAATCACCTTGGTTAGGTCTTTTATCATTTGATTATCGTTGCACCAATAGGATTAGAAAATTCACTTTTATGATAAATTGCGACTTAGATCAAGTTAATAACAACTAATTAGTATTTAACCTCACATCCTGTGGATCGACCTTGATTCACCAACTCTAGCCTCACGATTGACCGGTACATTGCCGGTAGATTCGACACCTAGTTTTAGCCCATCAAGCTGAATGATTGTGGGGTCCTTCATGTAGTACTATGTTTTGGATGGTAAAGATATTTGTAATCTTGATGTATTTATTATTGTTTTAATTCATTATTTATTATTTTTGTGAATTAATTTTTTTATTATATATTGTATTTCTTATTTATCATTTTGTGAATTAAACACTGTAATTTTATTTATTATTTTGAAATTAAATATGTTATTTTGCGGTGGAGGGGATATCCGCCGCCTCATAAAACTATTTTTACACCTTTTTGTCTTATAATGGGAAAATGTTTTCTGGCGTTTTAGATAATTCCCGGCGGATAAAACTTCGCCACTAAGGTTTCTTAGTGGCGGATGAAAAAACTTCCATGAAAGGGCCTAAAACTTTTAGCGGCGAAAGCAAATCGACCGGATTTTACCGGCTAAAGCGAAAAAGCTTTAGCGGCGGATTCTCGGCTTTAGCGGTAAAATAATCCGTCGTTAAGACACATGTTTTTGTAGTGGAAGTTGGCACTAGCCACTGTACATGCGTCTAGGAAGCTCGAGGCCATATTTCGAGGCTCACCCCATAGTTGTGACAATAGACCCGGCCACTTGGCGGAATCTTGCACGACTTGATCTATACATCAGACAGACCAGAGAAGTGGGTGTCAAACTGACGGAGTATGATCAGGACTTCCGTCCTAGAGTTTCCTCTAGGCCCATGCCTTAGCATAATTTTTAGCTGAAGGAGCATCCATTACCATCGATTAAGATCCAATCGGTGAGTTTGCAAGTCCGGCGATGGACACTCTATGTCGATGGAGCCTCCAACAAAGAAAAGAAAGCGAGCGGCGGGCCTCCTACTTATGCCTTGCGCTTCAATTTTCAAGCCATCAATAATGAATCGGTCTGAAGCTTAGATCACGGGACTCAACTTAGCAATCAAACTTGGGGCAAAGAATTTGAAAGTGTATAGTAACTCCCAATTGGTAGTAAATCATGTTAACGGAAAATATGAAGCAAAGGAAGAGCCAATGAAAAGTACTTGGCGGTGGTGAAATATTTACGAAGGATTTTGAGCGTCCACATCGAGCAAATCTCTCGATCTCAAAATAAGCAGCGAGATGCACTCGAAAGTTAGCGTCGAACTTCTTTTACGACAAGAAGGTGCTCGTTCGACTCTTGAAAAAGCGGAGTTATGATAAATTGGTAGTTCACCTATCACTTTCGAGAAAGGTACATGGATGGATCTTGTTGTATCATACCTAAAGGACGAAATCCTCCATACGAATAGATCTCACGCAAGGAAAATGAAGTTCTTATTGGCTAGGTATTCCCTCTTTAATGATATAGTTTACAGAAAATCGTTTATAGCACCTTGGCTCACATGTGCAACAAAAGAGGAAGGAAATTATCTCCTTCGCGAAATTCATTTGGGGATTTGTAAAAACCATGCTAGAGCTCGGACTTTGACCAGAAAATATCGCATGTTCGGCTATTATTGGGCCACTATGTAGTGAGACGCTCAAGAGCTCGGCCAGAAGTGCATATCGTGCCAGGTGCACGATAATATATCGCACCAAACTTCTCATTCCATGGTCCCAATAGTGTCTCCATGGCCTTTTGATCAATGGGGAGTTGACTTAGTTGGACCACTCCCCGAGCTCAAGGTAACATTAAATTATTGGTCGTAGCGATTACTTCACCAAATGGGTGGAAATGAAGCCCTCTGAGAAGAATATTGTGTGTCGAGATATGGCATCCGAAAACAACGATCTCGTATAGCGAGACACAATTAAAATATAGAAGCTGTTTAAGCCTGGTGTTCCAGCTAGGAATCACCCAATATTTACGCCTCGGCAAGCCATCCTCAAGCAAATGGTTAGGTCGAGCAAACCATGAACATATCAAGATTGGCACGAGAAAAGACTTGAGGAAGAAGGAGAAAGTTAGGTTGAACATCTACCCAACATATTATGGGCGTACATGACTATGCCAAATGCATCCACTTGGGGAACTCCTTTCTCCTTAGTGTATGGAAGTGAATCGAGTGATTCTATAGGTGATCGACTTCCTTCACCTCGATTCGAGATCTCTGTGAAATGGATCCGAGACCGAGCTCACACATTCAAAGGATGCTCTGGAGAAATCTTGAGATCTTGCCTTCATTAGAATGGCTAAATACAAATAGAGGATTTCTTAGTACTATAACTCCCGAGTGAGCCTCTCATACTTTAAAGAATGAGATCTGGTGTTGAGAAAGAATGAAGTTAGCAGGCAGGACCCTAAGTGGAAAGGCCCCTCCAGAGTTGTCAAAGTGCAAGGCAAAGGTGCATACCAACTGGCTGATTCAAATGGCAGGACCATTCCGCGGGGCTGGCATGCAAACAATCTCCACAAGTTTTATGTCTAGGATAGGTTCCAGACTCCAATACATTATTTCAATACAGTTTTTTTGATTCAACAATGTTATTTCAATAAATCTGTACTCACAGACTTACCAGACTTGCGTCACTTCAATAATATTTTATTTTTTCCATTATGCATAATGTGAATGGTTTTCTTAAGTTTGCGGGACCTACTCATGAAGTCTGCAGGCCCAGACAGACCTGAGGCCGAGATCATGTAGTCGGGCGCACCAAGTTTACAAGACAAACTCATTAAGTCTACGGGATAGAGATCAAAGCGAGCTCTGCTTGGTCAAACTTCGGCAAAGTTTGCAAAAGCTAAACTCGATGAAGTCTGCGGGGCGGACATCAATCCGAGCTCCGCAGGTCAGACTCACAAAGTTTGAAAAAGCCAAACTCACTAAGTTTGTAGGATAGACATTGATCTGAGCTCCGCAGGTTAGATTCACCAAGTTTTCAAAAGCCAAACTCACTAAGTCTGCACGATAGACATCGATCCGAGCTCTACAGGTTAGACTCACCAAGTTTGCAAAACCCAAATTCGCTAAGTCTGCATGATAGACTCCAAACTGTGCTCTGTAGGTCAGACTCACCAAGTTTGCAAACTCCAAACTGAGCTTTGCAGGTCAGACTCACCAAGTTTGTAAAAGCCAAACTCACTAAGTCTGCAAAATAGACTCCAAACTGAGCTCTGTAGGTCAGACTCACCAATTTTGAAAACTTGAAACTGAGGTTTGTAGGTCAGACTCACCGAGTTTGCAAAATCCAAACTCTCTAAGTCTGTAGCATAGACTCGAAACTGAGCTCTGCCGGTCAGACTCACCGGTCTAAGATAAAACAAGTGTGGGTTTCACAAATCGCACTCAAGGCATAAATTTGCAAAAAGACCAAGTATGCCACACAAAACTACAAGTTTTACGTGCCATATTGGGGGGACATGATGTTGAAATAGTGTCCTAAACCTAATAGGGTTAGACCAGATCCGACTGGTTCAGATCATTTGTACTATTTCTTTATGTTTATATATATATTAAATAGCTTTTCTGTTGTCATATATTTGTTCTATTAAAGAACCAACTATGAATTGTTATATGATAACGTCCTTAGTATTAAACTGTGATAGAGAAACCATGATAGGCGATTATGGTTGATGAGATCTCTAATCATGTTGGGTATCTGACACTCTGCTGCCTATGTGCATTCGAACCATGGTATTTGTGAAGGTGTGGTATAAGGAAATAAAGTAGCAACTTTACTAACACCAATTGGTTTTAGTACAGCGGTAAGCATTGATCCTAAAAGCGGTAGCGAAGCGAGGTTATGGGTTGAATCCCGGTAACGACATCTTGTGTAAATCTTTGCCGTATGTGGCTAGCAGTCTTTGGGGGAGATTGTTGGAAATCTGACACTCTGCCCTTTGTGTGCATTCGAACCATGGCGTTTGTGAAGGTGTGGTATAAGGAAATAAAGTAGCACCTTTACTAACACCAATTGGTTTTAGTACAGCGGTAGCGCTTGTTAGGATCTATGCACGGGGTGATCGGAGGGGGTGAATGGATCACGGTCACTTTTAAACTTAATACGATTTATGCAAGAAGCGGAGTGTGTTACCACCAATTTTAGTCTAATTAACTAAGTCTCGGAAGCCACGAACTTAATTAATTATTAGACTAAGTTGGAATACCTAATGTGATCATATGGTTATCAGGCAAGGATATACCAAAAGAACAGGTTTGAATAAAAATCTAATTATTGTGTAGACTTGCACACAACAGATTAGGAGATCAAACAATTATGAAAAAAAAAGCTGCAGCAAAAGGTTTGATCAAACTTCAAGTTGATAAAGCTAATCAAATCAACCAAGCAAAAAGCCGATTCAATAAGTTGCTAAAAGACTTGATTGCTAAGTTTATTATTAAACAAAACGTCAAGTACCGGTAAACCAAAGTGTAATAGAAAAAATGATTCAAGCAGAAGTATACCACTTAGATTAGAAAGGTTATTCAAAAATATACATGCATAAATGCAGATCCAAGAGTTTATATAAAATAATATTTTTCAAATTTAATACCAGAAATACTGCTAGCAAAAATACAAGGCTGACCAAGATCGGTCCAAGCAGATCTGTGATGATAAATTACAAGGCAAGCAAGGTTCGATCTTGCAAGGATACAACAACTTAAATAGTGAACAGACCAGCAGGCTGAAGGAGTACAAAGCAAGAATTGATCAATCTAAGCCGAGACTCTTAGTTGACCTTCAGAGATGATAGTCAAACCACAGCGATAAGACTATCAAAGCGACAATCGATCCGGAGAACACAATGTCCAACGGTCGATGTGAGACCTATTACGGTGACTTTAAATATTGCAAATCAGATTCCATAAAACAAGTTATAATAGCTCTTGTTGCAATATATATGCGAGTTAGATCACGAAGGTTCAGCTTGAAATGTGCGAGATGGTTGAGAGCGGCACAACAACGAGAAATGTGCAAGCGAGCAAGTATCGATTTGGTGCACAAGATGGTTGGCCAGATTCGACAAAATATTCAAGGTACAAGTGTGCGAGAGGCAAACATATATGATCAAGAATAATTAAATGGTAACGACCAAAACACACGAGACACAACCACAAAAGCGAGAATCGGTGAATTTCTTCACTTGATTCACAAAACTCTTGATGGATAAAGGACAAGCAACATGACCTTATTCAGCGACCAATCTTACTATAATTAAACCGAACCTAGATTGTATTTTCTCGGACCTCTTGTCCAACATGGACCACACTCCTCCCGGAATGATTCGAGTCAAGAAAGTCTACAATCAACCACAGTTTAATGATAGTAAATTATCAGGAAAACAAAACACACTTTAACTAACCACTTAAGCCCACGAAAAGTGAAAATTAAAGTCACGAAACCACTTACAAAACCGGTAAGTCAAAGACACTTTGAAATTATCAGGCATAATTCAGATCACTAGCAATGTTTTGATCTTGAAATCCTCGGTGGCCTTTGAGTTTCTTGATTCGAAAAGTGCGACCGAGTATCAACAGGGCTTGGTCCCCCAAGGTTGATACAACTCCTGCTGACACTCAAACTTACACAAGCAAAGGGATTTTGGACTTGCTAAAATGTCGGATTGCTTTGACTCGAAGAGTTCGAGTGATTCTTTTTAATCCTTTTGATATCACTGACTATTTATAGCCCTAGATGTATGATTTGAACCTCAAGGATTAGTGTGAACAAGATCAGAGAGATCAATAACTCGTATCAGCATTAAAACAGAGCCAAGAATACCTCTTTTCACGGTCAATCTTTCACAACAGTATAGAGCACAAAATCAGGCAGATTTCATATTCATACTAGTCAATAAATGATAAAAAAATTCGATATTCAGCAAGGAAAGGATTCAACTTTGGTATGTAGAATGAGAAACTTTAACGACTCGAATCGGTAATAATACAAGATATACGATATAATCAAGGAAAGGATTCACCTTGTCAAAACATTGATTTGCAAATCTTCAAAGATACGGGTTGAATGCTTGAATCGACATCAAACAATGGCAAAGGTCGAACCTTTATTGCGAATCGGTCGAGATAGAGCCTTCACCACGAGGGATCGTTGCTCCGTATCAAGGTCGAATCGATTTAGCAGCGAGGCGGCATAAAGCGACATCTTATCTGTTTTGAACCTTCCATAAGCGTTTATGAAAGCGTGGTGGCTCGAATTTTGAATTAACGAGCAATCTGTTCTTTTCTTATTCAAAATAGGCCACGTGAAGAAGATGATAGCGAAAGAACATAGGAAAGAATCGAAGGGGTGAATGCATAGAAAATTGAAGAATGAATGTAGTGAATCAAAAGCGAAAAGAGGTGTTAATGCGTTGAAAGTTCCAAGAGGCATTTCAATTTTTAGAGTAAATGGAGGAGCTAGGGACGGCACATGTTACGATAATTTGTAAGTAAAGGGAATAGGTCAAAAGGTCTTGGATTAGGAATAAGGATCACATGCAATGAGGCCCGGAGTTTATTAAAAAAATCCAATGAGATAATTAACTAAGGCCTTGTGTATTCATACACATTAGATTAAATACATCATACATTATACTAGTTTCATAGTAGGTGCCTTCTTGTATAACATGAGTGCATAATCTCCAAGTGTCATCACACATAGTACACATTGGGACTCATAATTAATTATTTTATCGTACTGTCACATAATAAACACAACATGGTGGCCATTTGATGTAAGCAACAACTTCAAGGCGGTTAGTGACCTTTGAGTAAACAATTAATAGCTAGTGTAGACATAATAAAAGCTTTGAATACAAAAGGGGATGTTTTGAAAATTAATCAACATAAGACTACAGACCATAGAATGTTAACAAATCACTCTAATAATTTTGATACTTAAAGTCCACTAGGCTTATGTACTATTAAGCAGGGCATTGATAGTACAAGCAGGCTAGCACGTATTAGATGTCTTCTATCTTTAAGAAAGCGAGGATAGATCTCATATATCGAAGTGTAAGACACTTGGGCTGTATGTGGATGTGTATTAGAGAATGCATCGTTAGGCCCGACCCACTTACAACATTAAGTGTCACACTATGTGACGATTGTTTAATTATTCTTAGGACCGGAGTCTACTTGGAATCACGGTGTGGATTGTCATTCTTTGACAAACATGAGATTTCCCCTAGGCATGGGGCGATCATGCAGTAGTGGTTGGGTGTGATACTAAAGCATGCGGAGTATACTTGTTTGGTCATCCGGGAATCGCGTACCTTATCTATAGGGGTGAATATCCGAAAGGGCCTTCTTATAAGGAATGTCTTACTCTTATGAATCTTTGCAAAGTGGAAGTAAATGAGTTACTTCGAGAGAGCATGATATCCAAATTATAAGATACGGTCGTTGATGCTTGACACTTGATGTACGACCGTATGGATATTATTACATCGACAGGATTCTATTTACACGGTAACTGTTTCACATGAAAGGTAGTAGTCATTGCATTTGACTCTTTCGATGATTGGGGGTCATGGTGTGTTGCTAGACACTATCCCGTGATCATTAGGTATGAAGAGGCATTTTAGTTATTTGCACTTTGTGCCTCGGCCAACATAATCGGAAGCCTATCGGGTCACACACATAAGAACATCTAGCGGATTAAAATGCGGTTTTAGCGATAACCGAATAAGGAAAGTTTATCTCATACTATAAAGGTTATATTAGTAAATTAATAATATGATATTTATTTATTATGAATAAATATAATACAAGATATTAAGTATGTTGATTAATTAAATATGTATATAGATGCATATATTTCGAAATATATATATGTAATAATGATATACATGTATTTTGCAAATTAATTAATTATAGCATTATATTAATTAAAGAATATTCGGATGCCAAATGATTGGTGTTTGAGGCGCTATTTAAGTGTATTAAGATACACTTTCGGATTGTGCAATTTAATTAATAAGATTACCATATATTAATATTGGATATTAATTGATTTATGAAAAAAGATTTATGGTAATAAGATAAAGATAGTCAATATTAGATATTGACAATATCTTGAAATATTTAATATAAGATATTAAATTAAATGAGATAAATCAATCAAATGTATTTTCCTTATTTTATTAGGAAAATGTTTTCTTTCTCATCAATCTATTAGGAAGCTAATCCCAATCATTGGGAGACATGAAGCGCCACGACACCTATATAAGAAAGGGGTTGGCGAGCTCTTTTGCACATCACAATTCCAAGAGACTAATAGTTTCTTGTGAAAAAAGCGAGTTCTTTAGAGAGAGATTTTAGAGAGAAAAATTCGGTCTAGCAACCGGGTTTTCTAGTAGCAATCCATTGGTGGTTGAGGCCGGGTTGTTCGTGTGGACTAGCGGTAGAGGCGAACACTTGGGTGGCTCCGTGCACCACTACTCTCCTTGGGCGGTTAAAGCGTCGATATTTTAGATCAGGCAAAGGTAATCACCGTCTACTTCTTTTATGCTTGTTGTTTAAGCGAAGTCGATCTTGGTTAAATAGGAAATAAATTTTGAATGCGTTCCAGCGTAGATTTTCTAACGGTGTTATCAAAGAGAGTTTCGAGCTTAAGCAATAAGCATGTTAATTTGCGTAGTTAATTTTATCGTTTCAATCACGTAATTAAAAGATGAAAGATTTTTGATTAGCAAAGGATACATGAAAAGAAAAAAAAGAGAGTCGGCCCCTGGTGGTGCTCGGCCGATCGTGGCCGGCACCCGTCACCGTGTGATCGGCGGTGGCGGCGACCTCTTTCTTTGCCCGGTAGTCTTGGCATGATCGGTGGTCCCAGTTTTGTTTTGTGTATTTTGTGTTTTCAATATATTTCATAGTTGTGATTGATATCTCTTTGTTTAGATGATGTAATGTGGCTAACTAATTGTTGAATAGTTTGGACCATTGAAGCGTTATCTGCACCTTTGTGTGCCTGAGACTTACTGAGAACTTTTGTGTGCCTTGAGTAGTGTCCTACACCTCATGCTTCTGGCGATGCTTTCATGTTCCATTGGTTGAATGTATCTTTGTGGTTCTCAAACTCTTTTGAGATCGATTCCTCCCATAGTTTCTTTTGGAAGAAACACTTCCTTTAGAAGACAACATGTTTGGAGACAAACATTTTGCTCCTTGGGACAAGTAAATAATATCAGCGTGCTAGCTAAGATATTCCACAAAGTTGCATATATCGTACTAGGCTCCAAGCCTTTACGACTCGACTATGACAACTTCAAATCATCGGTTAAGATAGATTCGACATTATCTTCTTCCATATCTAATATGGAATTTATTCAACCTTTATCTTTGGAACTCGGTTAAGTATAAGGGCACTATCCCGAAGCGGGTAAGGGATACTTACATGTAGCTTACGTCACACCTTTATCATATAAAGTTTTGTTTCCATTTGGGAACACAATCTAATTAACGTATCAAAAGATGGTATCCTTCAAGGAGAATCGATTCTATTTGGACAACCTGAAACACCCTTGAGGTATTAATTACTCAATCAATTGAAGATTAATTCCCAAATAGCTCATCAATCTCATATTAGTACTAGCTTGAACTTTTCAGGCTATCAAATTGTTGTACTTCATGAGTACACTTGACTATTTCTAAAAATAGTCGTAGAGACTAATAAACAATTATTTGTGGCATTAATTGTCCTGAAGCCAACAAACATGTCGGTATGTTTAGGCTTTAGACAATTTTCTAGATTTTACAACCTTTTCATAAAAGGTATTTTAGTCATCTTTAGATAAGATACATATCACCCATGATTCATAATCAAATGGTTCGGACATCATCTGAATGACATTTGATTATACGTTCTCTTCCATAAAGTGAGACATCAGAACAACTACAAATATCAAGGATAACTTGACCATACAAATATTTAGTTGAGATTTCATCACACATATCAACTATATAGTGACAACAATCTAGTATGTTAGATTCATGACCTTCCAACTTTATCGAATAACATTTATTCTTTACAATTGAATATGTCTACTAAATCTAACAAATAGCCGAAAGTATGTTCTTCATAAGAACCGGAACATAATAACATTTATTTAGTTCCACTTATCGATTTACTAGATCGAGAATATGGTAAGTGTTACAGCGTTTGTTTCACCTTCCATATCTGTATTTAATCTTTCTAATTTAATCACACTCGTAAGATATCGTATATCTTAGAGTGACTTGAACTTAGATAGATTTATCTCAACACTTGCCTAGAATAGAGACTTCAATAAGTTCTCTGTTTAAGCACACTCCCTAACTTCCTTTTTAATCCTTCAAGCACTTGTAAATATTTCTTGGTGAAGTCTTCATAAGACTTAAGAAGATCCTGAGCTATGTCTTTGATTTCCTTTCATAAAGAATATCTAAGGTTTATTCAATAGTTTATTCAACCTTTTGAATCGTATCAAAACATTGACCTTTTAATTAACTTTTAAGCAATGATAGAATTAAGTCGATGCTTAAATCTTACAATTTTGAAAACAACCTTTCCAAAATTAGAGTGGTCATTCTTATCCAACGTTTGAATTAAGCGTCATCATATGGTGAATGATCATATTGGATCGTATCCAATGCCATGAGCTTCCGCTTTTCATTTATAATTAAAGTCTTGAAGCATTGTAGTCTCCTTGTCTCTAACTACTATACTTGGGATTGCTCGTTTCATTGCTTAATTTAAAGTTAAAATTACTTAACCATATCGAGCGTTTCTCAAAAGGTACTGATCATAATTTGGTTTTACTAATCGAGAACTAAAACATAAATATAAAAGTTTGCTAAAACTAAAACCTAAACTAAAAATAAAAAGAGTGTTGTTGTTTATACCAACAAAATCAAAAATGGTCTTTTGGTTTATGATTTTACTCCTACTAGTCAACTACTCCCAAATTGACTTTCAAGAATATTTCAAAATTCTTTAGTGGTTACGAGATCAATCTAGTTACCTTGATTCCCGATTGTGGTCGATCAACCAAGATAATTTGAAAGGTAGGTAACTCTTTTACCATTCACATCTATGTTATTCTCGGTGGTTGACTAGTCAACTCTTTGGCGATACACGTCACTATGTGTTAGTCAACCCTTGTCTCTAAAGTCGAATGGCCCTGGCGGTGGCCAATCACCGAAAGACTCTAGTCAAGTCATAACCCAATATTCACGAGATCTCATACGATCATATCTCAATAACGACGATATACCCGTGGTAGGTCAACTCCCGCGGTGGTCGATCAGTTGGATCGAACACGAGGCTCTTCACCGTCATTATAATATTGGGAGACAATATTT